>CM026562.1:25635865-25758653 GCA_015143295.1 Tetracentron sinense
CATTCCCACGATGGGTCCTCCCCCTCCCTCCAAGTGTATACATTAAGAAGGGCTCCCTTCCCTCAGCAATTACATACCATATCAAACGAATGTCTCCCTTCCCTTGCAGTGCTTGGCTAAAGAAGGGTCTCCCGTCCCTCTCAAGCTATCTCACAAGGACACTCCAAGGATATCTCACAAGTTTACACGATCACAGCACGCACGCATGACATTCATGACATGACCCCCATACAATATCAAGCAATAAGACCTACAATTTTCAGTACAAAAAGATATTTCAAAGTCAAATCGTGCCGTGTTTTCAAGGGATTTTATCGTTTGCTAACAAGTCTACAAGCAATTCTTATAAAACGTGCTTTACGTGTCCTTGTTGATGTGAATTTGTTCCGTTTGACAACATGATTGCTCCTGATTATGGATTGCATTTCTACCGCTTATTTGTGTTTGTATTTCGTACCCCTGAGAATTCCATGATCAGCCGTACTTCTTATTACGGCAGGGCCTTTCGATGGAGCTGCTACCCCCCATTGGAGTTTGTGCCCTGTACCATGGTTGGAGAGGATACTCCTTGGATCCTTGTGGAACCCTCCCGATAAGGGTTATCATAGGTGGTGATTAGATTCTGATGGATTATCTGTGGGTGAATGAGCGTTAGATTCCTTATTTGCGGGCATGTCCGCACTTCCTTGATACTGTTGATAAACGTGGATTTGCTTAGTATATCATAGGTTTTGGTGTCTTTCCGCCGGCTGTTAGAGTATTTTTCCGCTGTTTTATATCCTCTATTGTATATGCTGTGGGTTTTGCAGGTTAGGTGTCAGCAAGTCCATATTAGTCGTCAAGTTCCTCTAACTCCTAGGTGGGACTTGGGTCGCGCCAGAAGTTATCAGATCGGGTATGCTTAGGTCAGCCCCCCCCCCCCCCCCCCCCTCTAGGTCACTGAGAACATACCACAGCTTGACAAGAGCATATGTCAGAAACAATTTAGGAATAAGTAAGTCAGAGAGTCTGATCCAGTGTACGACTAAACTTTAGTCTAGTCAAAAATGGTTGTTTTCACCAGTAGAGCCTTAGGAACGCTAGAACACCATCAAGGATATATTTAAACCTCTGTGACTTAATCGATGTATTAGTTATACACTCTACAAATTGGATTTGTTAAATGGCATTGGAAGAACTGTGGTGTAAGTTAGACTCCTGTGGTGTTCTATTCCAGGACCTGATCAGAGACGTCACACGGGGTCGTGGACACAGCCAAGCTCCTCCTTCTTCACGGGAGAGATGAGCTCCAGACTCCTCAAGGTCTTAGCTCTAATTGCTGGCCCCTCGCCATACTGGCGCTCGGCAGCTATACCATCATCGGCGGCACCTACTCACTCCCGCAGCTCCAGTACATCGTAACCGCTGGAGTTGCCTTCAGGAGATTGAGGCCTCCACATCCATGGAGTGTGGCCCCCTCTTGCTCGGAGTCATGGTCCACCAGATTGAGAGATCTTTAACTCCTCTCACCTACAGAGGAGTAGAGAGTACATGTGATCTTTCCATGCTAGAAAGGCTAAGCCCATCATTGTGGGTTTTCGCACTGAGGATGAGATTTTTAACCATGCAGGGGTCTACCTTGACTTGGGAGGAGTTTAAGAATACTTTTTTTACAGAGTAATTTTTTCCGATTGGGCGCGGAAAATAAGATAGAAATTCTCAACCTTGAGCAAGGTTTGAATGTCGGTGGAAATACGAGGCCAAGTTCTCGAGTTGTCGAGATTTCTCCGCATATGGTCGCTACTCTGCGGCCAGAAGGCGCTAAGTTGGCAAGGCTCAGGAGGTGATTATGGCAAAGGGTTTCCGTTTTCCGGCATACTACCTCCCTGTTAGTAGACAAGGCCTTTTGGTCGAGAGGCCAATTCGAGACCAGTGTTTCCAAGAGATGGGATTTTGGACGAGAGGCCATGCTAGTAGTTCAGCACCTCCTAATAGGCGGCATCGCGTATCAGTAGCTGTCCCACCACCGATGAGGCCCCTTATGCTCCTCCACTCCCCAGTATATTGCCGTCATGCAACGGACCCTCAGGCTCTTTCCACCCCACGGCCTGTTTCACCTCAGACTATGTGTTTATCTCCACTTCCCGCCCCTCCTCTATGCACACTAGTCTGCACTTCCGGGCCGAAGGCACCCGGCAGGGTGGCCGAAGATCATCGGGTGGAACCTTTTTCATTGTGGCCTCGCCATGGGCATATGACAGTGAGGCCCCATTCGGGCATTTACCAGCCATCTCAGGGTAGTCGTCCACCAGCACGCCCGCAGGATCATATCCTCTCATCTCAGACTACCCGGTCCTACGCCTCATCCTCGCCAGGCAAACCAGGGGCGAGTTTTTGCCTTGACAGAGGGTGATGCACTTGCTTCTGATGATGTGGTGCAAGGTACGCTGTTAGAGTTACTTCTTTATTCGTGATTATTATGTTATGCTCTATTCTCTGTGTATGTACTTGGCATGTTATATATGTATATATACCTACATGTATACACTGTTGATGCATGGATTGACTTAGTTAGTTAAAATTTCAGGAACCCTACTAGTCAATGAGTATTTGGCTCGAGTATTGATTGAAACCGGGTCTACTCATTCATTTGTCTCGCCGAGTTTTCAGAGGGCTTTCTGTGGAGCCTACTCAACTAGAACCGGAGTTAGCCATTTCGACTCCTCTCGGCAAAACAGTATTGGCAGATAAAGTGTGTAGAAATAGTGTGGTCCAAGTTGGAAGCCACGAGTTGGCGTTGATCTCATTGTCCTTGGATTCCAAGACTTTGATGTTATATTGGGAATGGATTGGTTAGCAGCACATCATGGGCATGTAGCTTGCTTTGAGAAAATGGTACTCTTCAAGCCAGTAGAAGGAAAACCATTCCACTTTCGCGGGTTGAGAAGTAGATCTATTGCTAGTTTTGCGGCGTTGGGCTTAGCTAATCCGAGGCAAAGGACTCATCGACTATTCCGGTTGTGAGTGAGTTCCTGGATGTATTTCCAGAGGAGTTGCCAGGATTGCCTCCAGACAGGGAGATTGAGTTTATGATCGAGCTTGCACCAGGCACAGCTCCTGTTTTCAGAGCTCCATACAGAATGGCCCCTATTAAACTCAAGGAGTTGAAGACCCAGTTGGAAGAGTTACAAGGTCTTGGTTTCATTCGACCAGTGTCTCTCCGTGGGGAGCCCCGGTGTTGTTTGTTAAGAAGAAAGATGGCTCGATGCGGATGTGTGTCGATTACCGGCAATTGAACAAAGTCACCATAAAGAATAGGTATCCCTTGCCTAGGATTGATGACTTGTTCGATCAGTTGAAGGGAGCGAGATTTTTCTCGAAGATAGACCTTCGATCGGGTTATCACCAGTTGAAGATTAAGGTGGAAGATGTTCCCAAAACTGCTTTCAGGACTCGGTATGGGCACTACGAGTTCTTGGTAATGCCTTTTGGACTCACGAACGCGCCGGCAGCCTTTATGGATTTGATGAACCGGGTGTTCCGGCCACACCTTGATAGGTGCGTGATTGTATTTGTGGATGACATCTTGGTCTATTCCCAGACACGGAAGATCACACACGTGACCTATGCCTTGCTTTGGAAATGCTAAGAGAACACAAGCTATACGCCAAACTTAGCAAGTGTGAGTTTTGGTTGGAAGAGGTGGCATTCCTAGGCCACGTGGTTTCTGCAGAAGGTATCTCGGTGGATCCGAAGAAGATCGAAGCAGTTATGAGTTGGGCGAGGCCCAAGAGTGTTACCGAGATACGCAGCTTTCTTGGGTTGGCAGGCTACTACAGGAGATTCGTAGAGAGTTTCTCTAGCCTTGCAGCACCGCTCACTTACCTGACAAGGAAGAATGCCAAGTTTGTATGGAGTGATAAGTGCGAGATCAGTTTCACAGAACTGAAGAAGAGGCTTACTACAGCTCCTGTCCTTACAGTGCCATCCGGACCTCTTGGGTATGAGGTGTACAGTGATGCCTCACACGTTGGACTTGGATGTGTGCTTATGCAACACAAGAAAGTCATTGCCTATGCATCAAGGCAGTTGAAGGAGCATGAGAAGAATTATCCCACGCACGACTTGGAGCTTGCGGCGGTCGTGTTTGCACTTAAGATTTGGCGTCATTACCTTTATGGGATGGAGTTTCTATGTGTTCACTGATCACAAGAGTCTCAAGTATCTCTTTTCCCAAAGGAGCTGAATCTAAGGCAACGGCGTTGGATGGAATTTTTGAAAAAGACTATGATTGTACCATTCAATACCACCCCGGGTAAAGCAAATGTAGTGGCAGATGCTTTAAGTAGAAGACCTCAAGGGTTGTTAGCACATATGTTGGTTCAAGAATGGAAGCTACTAGAAGATTTGGCAAATTTGGACATCAGTGTGAATGACTCTGTCCGTGGTCCTACCTTGGCAAATGTTACGGTTCGGCCGTACATTATAGATTTGATCCAAGAATATCAAGCCATGGATGCTGAATTGTTGGGCGTATCGGGACAAGGAAGTTGCTAAGGGTAGTGAGGACTTCTCTCTCACTAGTCGGGGTGCTATCACATTCAAGGGAAGACTGTGCATCCCAGCCAATGCAGATCTTCGAAGAGAAATTTGGATGAAGCACACCGTTCGAAGTACACAGTGCACCCAGGGGGTAAAAAGATGTACCGGAACCTCAGAGTCACTTTTGGTGGCGGAATATGAAGAGGGAGGTTGCGGAATATGTGGCACGGTGCTTAGTGTGCCAACAGGTGAAAGCAGAACACATGCGACCCGCCGGTCTATTGCATTCCCTTCCGATTCCCGAGTGGAAATGGGAGAACATATCCATGGATTTCATAGTTGGCTTGCCAAAGACGGCAAGGGGCTCAGATGCGATATGGGTAGTAGTGGATCGTTTGACAAAGTCCGCTCATTTCTTACCCTACCGAACTACTTTCAACTCAAGACAGTTGGCTGCACTATACATCAAGGAAGTAGTTAGATTGCACGGAGTGCCTGTTAGTATTGTGTCGGATCGGGATCCAAGATTCACGTCAAGATTTTGGAAAAGTTTCTAGGAGGCTATGGGTTCCCGACTTGATTTCAGCACCGCTTTTCATCCACAGACGGATGGACAAACCGAGAGAGTGAACCAAGTCATTGAAGACATGCTTCGGGCTTGTATGTTGGATTTCAGAGGCAGTTGGGAAGAGCACTTGCCATTGGTTGAATTTGCCTATAATAACAGCTATCAGGCAAGTATTCAAATGGCACCATTTGAGGCCTTGTATGGGCAAAGTTGTAGGTCTCCTCTCTATTGGGATGAGGTAGGCGAAAGGAAAGTACTTGGTCCGGAGTTGATTGAGCAAACTGCAAACACAGTTAAGATCATCCGGGATCGATTGAAAGCCGCTCAAGATCGCCAGAAAAGTTATGCGGACACACGCCGTAGGGACTTGGAATTTCAAGTAGGGGATCAAGTTTTTGTGAAAGTATCTCCTAGCAAATGGATCATGAGATTTGGGAAGCGAGGCAAGCTCAGTCCTCGGTATGTTGGGCCTTTTGAGATTATCACACGGGTTGGTGAAGTTGCTTATCGAGTAGCTCTTCCACCTCACATGGCTGCAGTTCATAACGTCTTCCATGTGTCCATGCTTCGGAAGTATCTTGCGGATCCTTCGCATGTCATAGACTTGGAACAGTTGGAGATTCGAGAGGACCTCACCTTGATTGAAAAGCCAGTCCAGATTTTAGATCGAAGGAATCAGGTGCTTCGCAACAAGACAATCCCTTGGTTCTTGTGCAATGGCAACACCATGCTCGGGAAGAAGCTACATGGGAGCGTGAAGCCGAAGTCAAAGCAAAGTACCCAGAATTACTTGAATGAGTTTCTGTGTGAAGTCTGTATATGACTTGTAATGTTCTTTTTGATTTGTAATGCAAGTAGTGTCTGAATTTCGAGGACGAAATTTTTGTAAGGGGGGAAGGATGTAGAGCCCCAGACTTTTTCATGCTTAATACATGACACTTTCGTTGTCATCTTGCCTTTTTAAGAGGTATGATTAATAATGAGGAAGAATTTGGAAATTTCGAAATGTCAAAATTGTTCCTCTTCGAAGTACGAACACAACGCAAGTTGAATCGTCAAAATCGGACGAACGAGTCAAAAGATATGGCCAAAACAGTCTGTACCTGTAGGAAATCGTAGCACAGACAACGTACTCTGATAACGTATACTGTGTGCATCCGTTGTACAACTCACCACGGGTACGTTGTACGGCTCACCACGGGTACGTTGTACAACTCACCACGGGCACGTTGTACAGCTCACCACGAGTTGCACTATTCACGGCACCACGAGTTGCACTATTCATGGCACCACGAGTTGGCACTATTCATGGCACCACGAGTTGGCACTATTCACAGCACCACGAGTTGCACTATTCATGGCACCACGAGTTGCACTATTCACGGCACCACGAGTTGCACTATTCATGGCATCACGAGTTGCACAATTCATGGCACCACGAGTTGGCACTATTCACGGCACCACGAGTTGCACTATTCACGGCACCACGAGTTGCACTATTCATGGCACCACGAGTTGGCATTATTCATGGCACCACGAATTGGCACTATTCACAGCACCACGAGTTGCACTATTCATGGCACCACGAGTTGCACTATTCACGGCACCACGAGTTGCACTATTCATGGCATCACGAGTTGCACTATTCATGGCACCACGAGTTGGCACCATTCATAGCACCACGAGTTGCACTATTCACGGCACCACGAGTTGCACTATTCATGGCACCACGAGTTGCACTATTCACGGCACCACGAGTTGCACTATTCATGGCATCACGAGTTGCACTATTCACGGCACCACGAGTTGCACTATTCATGGCATCACGAGTTGCACTATTCATGGCACCACGAGTTGGCACTATTCATGGCACCACGAGTTGGCACTATTCACGGCACCATGAGTTGGCACTATTCACGGCACCACGAGTTGGCACTATTCACAGCACAATGTGTTCAGCACTATTCACGGTCCTCGCGTCATTGCAGAAATCCCAGTAAGGGTATTACGGTCTTTTGTCAGTTCACTCTTACCTTAAGAGTTTAACCCGAGCCTTTAGGGTATCATTCAACACTTAGAGATTTTGAGAGAATAGAAGAAAGAGGAGAAGGCGATTCCAATTTAGGGTTTCCATTTTTGGAGAGAAATCAAAGGGTTTTGAGACCCTAGATCAACCTCAAGCCCGTTTTCTTCAAGATTTCGGTGCAAGCATTCGTGGAGCTCACGAATCAAGCTAGGGCAGCAACTCACAGCCATTTGGAAAGAGGGTTTCTTCCTCATTTCTTCAAGGTCGGTGCTTCTTACTACCCTCCTAGTTATAGTTCCTCTTTTCCCTTCCTTTCTTTTGATTTTCTTTCATTTACACATGTGCTATGAGATGGATGAATGGTGAATGGTGAATGGTGAATGGTGAATGGAGATGGAATGGGCGATTGGATGCCAATGGTTGTGTGTGATGAACAAATGGAGAAGGGCATTGTTCCAATAATGAACGTACATGTATGATTTGAGTAAAACCCATCTAGAAAAGCATGTTGTAGGGTAAATCCATAATGAACACACCATGTTTGACGAAATGCCAAGGTGAACACAGTGAGCTGAAAATCTGGTAATGCATGCCTAATAAATTATGAACATTGCTAGGGACTATGATAGTGTGGTTCCTGCTTTCCCATAATGCTATGAATATTACATTACTCAATCTTTGAGGCTATATGTGTTGTGAAATTACCCAAATGTCACCTTTAAATTTGAATGCAAGTATGTACACGGTTCCCACGAGCACGGCATACATGGCATGATTTATCGAGGTTTTCAAGAACATGGTTAGAGGTGGGACATATCCTACGATATGTTTTACCTCGCTTTTCACAAGAAGACAAGAACCAACATTCCACGAGGGGTCTCCCCTCACTCACAAGTGTATATCATGAAGAAGGGTCTCCCTTCCCTCGCAAGTACATACATATCATAAAGAAGGGTCTCCCTTCCCTCGCAAGTGCATTGCATAAAGAAGGGTCTCCCTTCCCTCTCAAGGCATCTCACAAGGACAACTCACAAGGATATCTCACAAGTTACACGATCACAAGCAAGCACGCATGACATGCATGACATGACACGACATACAAGAATCAAGCAAGATAGACATGACAAGCTTTCAAGTACAAAAAGATATTTCAAGTCAAGTCAAGTGCACGATGTTTCAAGAGGATTTATCGGTTTTCTACGAATTACAAGCATGATTATAAACTGCTTTACTTCCTTGTATGATGTGAATTGTTTCCGTTTGACATATATGAATTGCTCCTGATTATGTATTGCTATTTCTACGCTATAATTGTTGGTTAGTATTTAGTACCCGCTGAGTATTCCATGCTCAGCCGTACTTCTTATGGCGGCAGGTTCTGAGGGAGCTGCTACCCCATTTGATGTTTGTGCTCCTGGTCCATGGGTGGAAGAGGAGTACGCCGAGGAGCCTTTGGAGGAACCTCCCGTAGAGGATTATCAGTAGGTGGTGATTAGATTCTGAGTGGATTAGCTGTGGGTGAGATGAGAGTTAGATTCATGTATTTTGGCGGGCATGTCCGCACTTCCTTTTGGAGACTGTTTGTATAAACTTGGATTTGCGTATGTATATATATAGAGGTTTGGTAGTCTTCCGCTGTGCTATGTTAGAGTATGTTTCCGCTGTTTATATCCTCTATTGTATATGCTCTGTGGGTTTTGCAGGTTAGTTGTCAAGCAAGTCATGATTAGTCGTCCAAAGTTCACTCTAACTCCTAGGGTGGGACTTGGGTCGCGACACCCCATGCCTACAGTTGAGGCAAAAAGGGGGCCCCTATCCTTGGTGGATGCTACTGGAGAAGAAAGAAATGAGATGGGGACCCTTGGAACAGGACCATGGGTCCCTTACAATGACAATAACAAAGTAAAGATGCAATAGTAAAGGTAATGAGGTGTATACCCTCTCGGTTTAGGATCTACCAGAGGTGGTGCCGCTGCAAGGGCTGGAGCTTGATGGTGCGGAGCTGGGATGGACTGGGTGTGGTTGTTGGGGTGTTGAGGGCCTTCGTGGATGGAAGGCTAAGGCAGTGGCTGAGCTGGTTCGGTTTTCGCAGAGCTTGGGTGTGGAATCTATCGTGGGTAAACCGTGGAGGAGTGGGGGATTTATAGAGAGGAGGGAAGGCCTTAGGGGTAATTCCAGAATTAATGGAGGCATAGGGGACACCTGGGAAGAGACCTGGAGCAGCAGGGGGTAACTTAGAGAGGAGCAAGGGGTACTCTATACGCTGGTATGCTTGGAGAAGAAGATGAACAATGTTCATCTTTAAAAAAAAAAATTTCTTCTTTGGGCCTAAACATCACACATATGGGCTAAGGGCAATGCCCCCTTTACCCTTTTGGAGTTTGATTCAAACTTCAAAATTTTAAAAAGTAAGTGGGTCCCGCTTAGCTCCCCAAGCCGAAGCTGCACGCTCCTGAACAAACCGCTACCCGGAACCGTACTTGTCTGTTTTCTCCTTTCTGATAGCTCATAACAAGAATAGAAGAGGAAGCTAAAGCTATTCATTCTATAGCTCCGAACTGTCTTAGCTACTAATACTAGCTCATATGAAAGGGACTGCCCTTACTCAAGAAGTTGGACTAGCTGCTCCTCCGACCCGGAGTGACCTTGTGAGCCCATGTTTGGGCCCAAAGATGTATTTTAACCATATTTTTAGGGTTTTTGGATTTGAAATAGGCCTTGAGCCCGTAGGGTTTTACCTAGGGTTTGCCCTATGGTTTAGACTAGGGCTAGGCCTAGGGTTAAGTCTAGGGTTAGCCTAGGGTTAGACTAGGGTTTAGGTTGTTTTTGGTTGAAATGGGCCTTGAGCCCATAAGAGCTTTAGCCTAGGGTTTAGACTAGGGCTAGGCCTAGGGTTAGGTCTAGGGTTTACCTAGGGTTAAACCTAGGGTTTACCTAGGGTTATCCTAAGGTTTGGTCTAGGGTTTAGGTTTTTTTCGTTGAGGGCCTTGAGCTCATAGGGGCTTTAGTCTAGGATTTATCTAGGGTTTAGACTAGGGCTAGGCCTAGGGTTAGGTCTAGGGTTTACCTAGGGTTAGATTAGGGTTTAGGGCATTACCTAGGATTAAACTAGGGTTTGGATTAGGGTCTACCTAGGGCTACTAGGGTTTAGTTGGGGATAACTATGGTTAAAATTCTTAACCATGGTTAGGGCAAGGGTGTAAAAATTGGGTGCTTACACAAGGGATTTCAACTTTACTTGTCAAGCTGACCTATTTTGCTCACAAAACATCTCATGCAGGTTTTGTAAAATGTCAGAAGCCTTATCCATGTGTTCATGCTGGCTTTGCAAAATGTTAGACATCGAACCCAATATATAACACTTGGTCATCAGACCTCTCCCATTGCTCCAACTCAGCCTTTTGGGCCGGTGATGCATTGATGGGAATTTCGGGTTTAGGTGTCTTAAGACATAGGTCAAGGTTATCCGCGGTAAATACTATTCTCTAATCTTTCTTTTTCAATCTACATAGTTAGTTCCTACTAACTTTTCATCACGACGAATTTCAGTCAATGGGTGTAGGCCTGTCATGATCTAATCAAATGACAAATAAGATAGTATTAAGGATCTATTGTATTCATTAATTACTATTAGATTATGGGTCTGTTTCTAATAGTATTGCCAATTTAGGAAGTTTCAATTGGCATCGAAAACCTAGTCACTGGCTTAATGTAATCCTACATTTGGGCACAACATCACATCGCTTTGAATACGCAGATAAAAACTATCTTCTCCATTTTCACAGATCTCATCTTGTGAATTCTGGAGAAGGGCCTAGGGTTTGACCAGGGTTTACCTAGGGTTTGAGTAGGGTTTACCTAGGGTTTGACTAGGGCTTAGGGTTTGTCCTAAGGTTTGGCTAAGGGTTTGACTAGGGTTTACCTAGGGTTTGACCAGGGTTTACCTGGGGTTAGGGTTTTCCTAGGGTTTAACTAGGGTTTACCTGGGGTTAGGGTTTTAATCATGGTTAAGGTAATTAACCATGATTAGGAAGGGGGTGTAAAATTAGGTGCTTACATATGCAACTCAAGATAGAACAATTCGATCTTGCATCAACTAGAGCATGAGAGAGGAGAACTAAGGGAATCCACCAAGTGAGGATTTAAGAACCCTAAAATCTTCAAAATAGTCTCTAAACTCTCTCTAATTCCTTAGAACGAGCTAAGGGATCATCCAATAAATAGCCAAGGTAATAGAACTGGCCAAAACAGAGTTCCGATGATTTTAGAAAATAAAAAAATGGAGGTCCGTTCGAACAGCCATGAGGGGCGTTCGAACGGCCTTGGAATTGGATGAAATCGGTTAAAAACAGGGGGCTAGATAAGCTACTGTTTCTGAGTTTATATTGCCCGTTCGAACGGTCAGCTGACCGTTCTTGGGCATTCAAACGACCAGACTAGGTGTTCGAACGACTTGTGCAAATTTTGATTATTTTGCACCGTCGCCCCTAATTCAACATCCAATACCTTATAAAGACCATTCATAGGCTATTAAGTTTACATGTGTCAATTTCTAATCACCTAGGATATATGCTTAAGGTGTTCTAAGTCAATTCCACCTATGGTAACCACTAGGTATCTAGGTCACTTACCGTCCTAAGAGTGTGAGCGAAGTTTGAAGTCGGAATGTACTTCACTTGGGTCTTTGGAGCTTCATCTTCACCGAACTTCATCAAGCAGAGGAACAATGACACTAAACTTACATTGACACCATTTTGAAATCGGAACTAAGCCAATACAAACTATGACCTTACAATCTCCCCCTTTGGTAATTTCGTGACAAAATACCAACTGAAGTACATAACTCGATACAAACTCCCAAAGATGGAGAGTTAATCAATTACATGACCAAGAATTACAATTTTGACAAAAAAAATCAGCACAACCTTTTTCAACTCAAACAACTTGATCTTTTTATGTCAACTTATTCTGAATACCTGCACATGCTAAAACACACAACCAAGTGAAGCATAGGAAATATAGAGTGGGGAAAACACCAAGTGGAACAGAATCAATATATACAAACTAACCAATGGAGTACTTCAATATTTCTCCCCGTTTTTGACATGAATGCCAAAGCATCGTATAACCAAACAATAAGCAAGGAAAAATTACAATATCGCTCAACAGATTTTAATAGTACATCCAATCAAGACATACTATCAAACAAGATATGACAATATCACCAAAGATAGATAGTATCAAGACGTAGTTTCCAGAAAAAATGACAACAGGAACTAGTCATTCATCACAAGCCAAAAACAGCTGAACATTACAATCAATTCATGGAAACCAGAATCCATACAATCCATATCCATAAAACATAGAGTGATATAACAGGATAGGAAAGTAAAAGGAAAAAAAAGCGATCCATAGTCAAACATCACAAAATATAAGATCCCAACAAAATAATACTCATGGTCCAAGCCAATATACATCCCAAAAAAAATAATATCCATAACACCAATAAAGACAATCTAAGTATCTGCATTCGGATCAGCACCATCACTCGGGGTATCATCAGCAGCATCCTGGAGTGCACAATCTGCTCTGAGGTGCTCAAAATCTGACCTCATGTCAGTCACTACAGTGGTGAGGTACCGAAAGTGGCCTTTAGTCTCAGCTGCAAACTTAGAGAATTGAGTCTCCATCATGCTATAAAAAGCAGCCTGAGATGCGCGAGTCTCATCAATAAAGACAGTCTGGCTCGCAACAAGCTTGGCCATCTGGACAACCAACATATCCATGGTAACTGGCGGAGCAGGAGGAGGCTGAGCAGGTCTCTCCTTGGGTATGAGTGCAGAACGATCAGTCGAATGAACTAGACTACTGGTATAGGCCTTCGCTGTGAGAGGGCCGTTAGACGTACTAAGTCGTCAACTGAATGGTGGATGCCATAAGAGGCAAGTATACCTCGGATCAAGATGCCAAATAGCAACCCGACAGTACCAGTACTGAGGGGGGGCGCATGAATCATCAACTCAATAATATGAGAAGCAAGATCAATAGGCTCATCAGTGAGCAGGGCATGGAGAAAGCAAATTCGATCAGAACTGATGTCAGTGGTATAACCTCTAGGATGGAGGTTAGAACACATCAAGAGATGTAGAATCCTAGTATTAGGGGTCAACCTACTCTTCAACAAATGAGTACTAAGCCATGGATTCTGAGAGCCACAGATCATGGTTGCGATCTCATCCATATGATGACTATGGGGATGTCCGATAATGATATAGAAAGTAGGCATCAGGAACCTGAGGAATGGATAAAAGTCTGGCAATGAAGCTTGGAGAAACCTCAATAAGGATGCCACGGACCTCAGTAGTGAAGGTCATATGAACTAGGTCATTCTTTTATATGTTCGAATAGAATTCTCGAACATAGATCAACGGACATTACCCTGATAGAGCAAGAACTCCCTGTCACCTTCTCAACTAGATAATATGAGGAAGATCGGTGTGGGTAAAGTCGCGAAAGTGAACCGAACGCTCATGGATCACAGCACAGTGCCCAAAATAGTGCTCGAACCTATAGGCTACAGTAGAGGATCTAAACCTATGGCCTTCAATCAAGGGGTATGCTTGGCTCACTTTAGTCCTTTTAGTATTTTTCTTGGGAGCGGCCATTGATGGGGCTTTAGGCTTAGGTTTTGTCTTCCCTTTTCCAGAAGGAGCAATGGATCTAGACCTAGTAGTCTGAGGGGCCGAAGGTTCCTCGATCACAATCCCCGGACCTCAAGTGAGAGGAGGTCTAAAATAAGAGTCACTCTCATTCTCCGAGTCAGATTCGGAGGAATGGAATGAAGAGAGTGATGGGGAAGGATTTGTTGGCATTCTTTCTCCGTGAGGAGCTGGCCATGAGGAGATCCAAAACCCATATGGGAATGAGGGTGAACATGATGAGGAATGAGAAATTTCAATCAAATAAGATCAGTGGATTACCTCAAAATGGAGAGAAATTTTTGGAGCCCTAGCTTCAATTTGGAGTGCATTTGAACGAGTGAGAACAAATGAGGGCATACCGAGGGTTTTATATAAAAATCACGTTGGGCGTTCGAACGCTCATTAAGGTCGTTCGAACGGCAAGAAACAGTTGGCAGTCCGTTCAAACGCCTAGACGGGAAAACTTACAGTTTCTGATTTTTCATATTTTAATAACTCTCCCCCTCAATTCATGACACATAGAATCTCCCATAGAAATCAAAACCAATTCCAGACAGAAATTTTAAGCATGAAAGCATATAAGATATAGCAAGTTTTGAAACATGCAACTCCTCCCCTTAATTCAATACCATTTGAAACCATAATTCATTTGCAAAGCACAATTAAGTCCAATTTCAAATTAGTCAAAAGCAGAAACTCCCCCTGAAAACAAGTTTGCATTAGCCACAATATAATCATATATGTATGCACCCATTTCCAAGGAACCAAAAGATTGTTCACCCAAGATTTAATATCATTAAGTTTTGACTAAATGAGGATATGTCCACCTAAGCTAGTTATATGGGCGATCAATAACAAACTCAACAACCAAGACACATTTAGCGAAAAGTTTCACTTTGAAGCATAGTGTGTGTAGTGAGGTTTCTGACTTGACTCTTTTGGAGGTTTCAATCCATGGTTAAGGTTAGGAAATTATTGCATTTCAGGGACTCAAGGTGACTCATACACATGAAGTCAAACCTGTTAAATCCTGAATTTTAGCATTTGAAGAACATGTACTAATTTTCACCCTTATTCATCTTTTATGCAATTTGTCTTTTCTTTTCTTTTCATGACAAATATAGCCATATTTTGGAGATCTTTTCTTGGCTTTTTCACATTTTTTCATACAATGGCGGCTTTCACACTGATTGGATAGGTTGCCCTAGCTATTGGAAGTAGGTGCTTTCATACTAGCAACCCAAATCGATATCTATTGTCCGCATAGGTAGCCATTTCATATTATTTGCATCCAATAGTGACTTTCACACTATCCCACAGGTAGCCCTTTCCATTGTCTCAATCTTTTTTTTTCTTTTTCTTTTTCTTTTTTTAAAGCAGGGGCACAAGCAAATAGGATATGTAACATATCAGTCACTCCAGATTTGGTCAACCAAAAAGATCATCATGAATAACAGCATTACCTTTACTTAGAAATTTAGACCATCTTCTAGTGTAAGTCAGAGTGCATGTGCATGACACTTTAGCAACATTGTTTAACCAACTCTTACTATGATTTAGAAGCTTTGTCTATTTTTCAATTTTCCAAAAGACTTCGAAAGGTATAATATCCTCATGAACTCAATCCTATTCAATAATTTTTACCTTGACATGAAATAAGATTTATGAATGCAAGGAAATTGAAACATGCACAACATGATAGGAGAGTAAGCCCAAGCAACATTTTTTTCAATTTTTGATTTTTTTTTTAATGTTTTTGGATTTTTCAATATTTGAAAGAAAAAAAACCTATCTAAAAGAAACACGAAATCTTTTTGGAGTTTTTCTTTTAATCAATCAAACACAAAATCAAAAACTGAAACAAATAAGAAAGTGCAAGACCTAGTAATATACATCACATCGATAGCACTATGACATAATAAGCATGAAGAACAACCTAGCCTATTAAACAACACACAATCACTCTCCCTCACAACTAATGGGATTTTGGAATTTCAAGGAGGCGTGGGAGGTGGTAAGGCTTCTAAGGTCATCCTTTCTCACATAGATTGATTTTGGCTTTTTGTTGACCATTTGGTCTTTATCCATTTCATGAGAAGATGTGAAGGTGACCTTCTTTTTCTTCTTCTCATTCTCTCTTCTCCTTTAGGGAGCCCTAGCCTTTTGGTCTATCATGTTAGCTTCCTCGTGATAAGCATAGGAGGTGTCCATACCGAGTCTAGAACTAGACAGTTGAGCAATTTTCATCACTTCTTCGCTCGAACTTCTAGACTTTTCAGTCAATGCTTGAATTTGTTTTTGGAGATTCCCTAGAATTGAATGTTGATTCCATGAAACATTTCAGGGATTTCTCCTAAAAGCAGGACATAGAGGTCTTGTGTGACCTTTCACTCCACACTGAAAGCAAGTAGGAATGAATCTAGGAGAAGGGGAGCTACCTATAGGAGCATGAACATGAATCATCTTTGCTTTATCAGAAGCAGAATTTTTATCACAACCAGTAACAATAAAGTATTGGTATAATTGAGGACGAGATGAATTCACATTTGCTTGAAAATGCGTTTATGAAATTCACTCTTTTGGGGCTAAGGTAGAAGGATCATCATGGCTTGGATTAGCATGAATTAGCTCAAAAGTAGCAGATGTCATGGTACCAACATTCATGTCAATTGGTGGCTTACTAGAATGCCCTATGTCGGTCATGTTGACTGCTGAACATTGCATCCTAGCCAATCTATCAAGGATTTGAGAATTGCTAACCAGTCTACCTTCTTTCTCAAATTCAGTTACTTTCTTAGCTAACCCATCATTCACTATAAGGGTATTCATAAATTCCAATTCTAAAAACCTAACCTTCTCAATGAGGTTATCTCTCTCAGTCTCCAATTCTGAAATAAGAGTCTTGGACTCTTCAATTTTATTTCTAGAGGTGTATTTTTCTAAAAATTTGACCCACTCAGTCAATGCAACATTTTCTTCTTCAAGACATTCTATTTTATCCAAAAAATCAACATCTTCTCTTTCAAGCTGAGAGATTAGAGCACTCTCCCCTTCTGCTTCTAGCTTGCAATCATCTCTTTCAGATTGAATTAGTTTCAGTTTTTTATTCAAATAGATTTTTGCTTTCTTCAGCTTTAGGCTTTCGGAATACAACTTTTGATAAACTAAATCCATATCCTCATATGTTTCAGAGTAACTTTGACTCTTTTCAACATCCTCATTGGTCTCGGTCTCATGTTCATCATCAATTTTCTCTTTTTCATTTATCAAAGGAAGAGACTCAACAATCTCAGATAGAGAAACAGTGAAAGCCATGTGATTGGCAGATTAGCCACTTGAAGAAGAGGTTTCAGAATGTTCACTTTTAGCCTCACTTTCATCTCATGTGGCATTCATCACTTTAGCCTTCTTTTTCTGATTATTAGGGCAATCATGTGAGATGTGACCATATCCTTTACATTCATAGCATTGGATGCCACGAGATTTTTTGTCTTCACCTTTAAAATTTTTCTTATTTTCCCAAGGTATTGGCTTTGGCTTTTCCCCAGTTCTTTCTCCTTGTCTAGGATTAAATCTCCTATTTGTTTTCAAAATTTTATGAAATTTCTTAACAAATAGAGCTAATTCCTTCTATCCCAACTCAAAGACACAGTCATCTTCTTCAAAGGTTTCCTTGATAGATTTCAAGGCTAGAGTTTTATTTTTCTTGGATGGCTTCAAATTGAGCTCAAAGATTTGGAGAGACCCCACCAATTCCTCAATCTTGAGAGAGTCAACATTCTTTTTCTCTTCTATGGCAGTGACCTTAGATTAGAATCTGTCATCTAAGGATTTTTCTCACAATTTTAGACTCAGTTAACTTTTCACCCAAATTAAAGCTAGAATTAATAATGTCACTCAGTTTATCATAAAATTCATCAAAGGTGTCATTGTCTTCCATTTTTAAGTTTTCAAATTTGGTTGTAAGCATTTGGAGCTTTGAGATTTTTACACTAGTAGTACCCTCATGGGTAATCTCAAGAATATCACAAGCCTCCTTGGCAGTTTCACATAAAGAAATTCTTTTGAATTCCTCAGCTGTGACTGCAGTGAAGATTACATTGAGACCTTTGGTGTTTCAACTACTATTCTTAAGCTCATCCCTGGACCAATCTTTGGAGTCTTTGGTGATAGTCATCTCACGACAATATTTATGGGTGCAATCACCCATTAACAATAGACATCCAAATTCTCTCGTCTATGGATTTGAGAAAGGCTCTCATTCGAGCTTTTCAATAAGCATAGTTATTTCCATCAAACAATGGAGGACGAGAGACAGATCCACCCTCTCTTAGAGTAGTCATTGATCAAGGATTTTTGAACAAGGTCACACTTAAGGGTTTAGCCTTGTGAGTGAACCTGCTTTGATACCAATTGAAATATCCATGTTCAATGATTCCTTTGACCTAGAGGGAGGGTGAATAAGTTTTCTTAACAATGTCTATCAATTTTTAATTTATCGATTAACAATCAGAGTTATGGCTGACAAAGCAAACAAGTGCGAAAAGTAAAGAAGACAAGCAATCCACCACACACAAGATTTTTTCATAGAAAACCCTTCCGGGGAAAATCACGGGACCTACTCCAGCACAAAATCCAATATGAGAATAAGTTATCAGATACAAGACTAAATCTTACCCAACCAGACACCAAACATTGTTCCTCGGTACAGATTCTCCGTCTTGCAGAACAACCACGAACTTCTCGTTCGATCTCTGCAGTAGCAGCTCCGGCTCCTCACCGGCCAACTTTTCTCAAAGTTTTAAACCACAATCCAACGATCGATCTCTGGCCTCGACGGCTTTGGCAATGCCAACCAACACTCACACAAAGTTCAAACTTATATGAAGGAACGAAATACAGCTCCAGTGGGATCTCTAACAACAATGGAGATCAACCGATGCAACTTAAGATAGAACAATTCGATCTGGCATCAACTAAAGCATAAGAGAGGAGAACTAAGGGAATCCACCAAGTGGGGATTTGAGAACCCTAAAATCTTCAAAGTAGTCTCTAAAATCTCTCTCTAATTCCTTAGAACGAGCTAAGGGATCATCCAATAAATAGCCAAGACAATAACACTTGCCAAAACAGAGTTCGGATGATTTCAGAAACCAAAAATACGAGTCCGTTCGAACGGCCATGAGGGACGTTCGAACAGCCTTGGAATTGGATGAAATCAGTTAAAAACGGGAGTTCAAACTTAGTACTTCTTTTCTTTTTCTTTTTTGAAGAGGTAATTTAAACACACACATCAAACCTAAGGCATTTGAACCGCTTGATTTATTCTATGAACAGTTTATTTCTTTGCCGATCAATGCTATATTCATTCAATCACAATATTTGTGGGCTTGGTGGTTCTTTTTTCATTCAGATATCATTTTACCCATGTTAGTAGACTAGTAGTAGTTTGTGGTTTGAAGCTCTTGTGGACTCATCACCCGGGGGGATGATTAGATCCCCAGACCTCCCTCAATAGAGAGGCCACGCCCCACCACTGGTGCAAGAGGGGGTGTGAGGGCTTGGTAGTTAAAGAATAGGGAATTGAGATTAATAAGATGGAAGCTCTCCACTAAATGCTTTCCAAGAGAATGGGTTGGGTTGGATTCATAACCAGTCAAAAAAAAATTTTCATCATGTTAATAAATGTCAGCCCAAAACCAAATATATACTATAATATAAAGAAATAAGACTTCTTTCTTTTCTCTCCAATACCCAATCCCTCCAATCTTCTAACTTCTATTTTAGAGATAACATGTGGATTTTCTCTTTAATTCCCACCGTTCAAGTTTGAGACCCACTATCTCATCCTAGAGCTCTCTCTATCTCCACTATTGTAGAGTCCTCTCCTACCTCCAACTCTTGCAGGTTTGGGATCCACTATCTCATCCTAGAGACCTCTCTATCTCTACTATTGTAGAGTTTTCTTTTATCTCCAACTCTTGGGTGTATTAATTTAAGTTTAATACTAAGAAATTTATGATTTTTTATTAAATGCTATTAAAATAATAATAAATTATCATTATAAAGTCAATTAATTAATACAAATAATAATATTTATCAATTAAAAAAAATTATATTATTAAAAATAAAATTTATTAAACATTATTAAAATATATTACTTAATATTTAAATAAATAATATTATTTAATTTTAAATATTCTTAAATTATTACCAGTGCATCGCACGGGGTCTCTTCTATTTCATATATAAATGAATTAAGTAGAGCAAATAGAGGGGAAGTGTTACAACTTACAAGTAGGGGCTGCACATGGGCTGGGTTTGGGCTTGACTTTTATGATTTTATATAGATCAACTTTTATAATTTTATATAGATCCGACCCTGAGACATTTACAAAGGCTTTTAGGCCCCAAATTGGGACGATGTGCAGCCCCAGTTACAACTAATTATCAAGTCAACCTTTGATCCCATTTCAGAAAATGCCAAATCATCTTTTAGTGGCCTACAACTAATTAAAAGTGGTTTGACCTTCTCTTTCTTTTATGAATCATTACGTGTTGACACAATTAATTAACTATGCTTAGGTATGTATCAATTATGTTTATAAAAATTAGCCTTGAAATCCTTAAAATAAAATATAGCTATTAATTATTTTTATAAAAATAATAATCAAATATATTCTAAATTATCCTAACATTTAAAATTAAAAGTGATTACTCAGTATATCTCTACTATTATAAAGAGAATGGTAGGGTCAAAAGTGTTGGTTGATCTTTTTATTTAATGACCAATAAATCCTACAGTATCTCTACCATTAAATCCTACAGTTTTCTTTGTGGAGGGATAATTCATTGATTGATTTTTTTTCCTGCAGTGCCTATATAAAAAAATTTTGACGTATCCAGCACATGAGTTTAGTTAACAAATGGTATTAGTGTAATTTTACCTGATTTTATGAGTTCAATCCTTATCATATCTATACATCTCTCGAACCATTTCCTCCAAATAAGGGAAGTAATACACGTCTCACTTTCCTTCCAGTATCTATCTCTAACCACCCCAACTCTCCCATTTTCTCTCTCTAACTACCCTCACGTCCTCTATTCCCATGCCTCTATCAACCAAGTATAACCCTCATAGCAATGGTTCAGGTCTTGGGTCATTTTAATTTAGAAGATGGAGAGCTAACATTCATCTACACCATCCCCATGTTCCACATCTACGGCTTAGCTACATTTGCGAAGGAGCTGCTGGTCTCAGGGTCGACGGTGGTGGTGCTCGCCAAATTTGAGATGGATGAGGTGCTTTCCTCGATCAGGAAGCACTGCACAACATACTTTCCTTTCTTCTTCCTTTGTTTCATTTTTCTATTTTTTTTTAAATTGTTTCTCCCGCTATTTCTTGGTATGCTGGTGGGTTGCTTTTGGTATTATTTAAATGGGAAGGAAAGAAAAGTGGAACATGAGAGAATGAGAGGGGTAGGTGGTTGGTGTGAATGGGGAGAGAGAGGAAGAAGGAGACATGAGGACTGAGGAGTAGTGTGAAGCACCAAAAGAAGGGTCGTATCTAAGGGATTGCGGATACCTAGAATTGTCTTGATTGGTCGATCCTAGCCATTTTTTTTAGTTATTAATTGGGAAATAGTTAACGTACCCATGAATTCCATTTCAAAACCTAAGGCATCCACTTGTTGGTGGATGCCCCCCCTCTTAAATGCTCACCAATTATACTTCAACATTTTTTAAGCATTTGTTATATGGGGGTGATTTTTATTTACTTTCATTTGGTAAGTGATTTTTATTACAGGAGATCTGGTGCATAGATGATGAGACTGTTGGGATTTAGAATAATATCATGTTAAACCTAATCAAGATTATTCCAATCCTAGATCTAAACCATGCAATCAATTTTTCTAGAATTCATAATCAAAAGGAGACAAAGATTAAAAGAGATAATCTTATACCTTTTCGCTGGAATTTCCCTATTCCCTTTTTGTGTGATGCTGGGTTTCTCGGTGCTTGAGAGGATGAGAGAAATCTTCTCTTGTCTCCTTAGGTCTGATTCAATGGGGCTTCTAAAATGACATAAGAGAAAAGAGGGACTCCCCCATTGCTTTATATATATACCCTTGGAACCCTACTCATCATAAGATCCAAGGGCTAAGAGGGATCACACCAAAGATCTAACGGTCGCCAACCCTGACCATGTTGTTAGCTTTAATAACACTTAAAGAGTCCCAGTTCGATCACATCTCTTTAGTGGGATCCATTAACCTTAACATTCTCTATTGACAGCAATACAATCCGAGTTTTGAAAACCTAAGGATTGTGCTAGACCACATGAGTTTTTATTTAATAAGAAAAATCATAACAATCTCCCACTTGGTCCAAGCAATCCTTAAATAAAATAAAATGACTCTTCGGATTGAATAACCTTAAAAAACATGAGTGGCCACTCTTTTAATTTTGAAAAACATTGTTGTCGAGAATTAAGTGTTCTTTAACTGTCACTCTGATTCAAAAGCACTACTAACAGTGATCATGGAAGCATTTAGCATCTACTAGTGTTCATTTACTATGATGCAAGCCACTCCACAGTCAAACAGCTAGTAATACTAATGTTTCAGAGCGGTTTTTTTATGGTGGCTCAGTATGCTGTGATATGGACCGTACACAACCTTATGTGATCAAAATGTATATGTCCAAAAATTGTCCACGCTACATGCATTTAAGCATATACATGTCATTCTGATACTTTACGGCAACCACCATGTGAAGTCTATCACCTTGTATCCAGAATGAAGGCCTCAAACATGGTGTCCAACCATGTTTAGCCCAAGCAACTTGAGAGCTTTGTGGGAGGCTATCGGGCAACCTTTACATCAATGACATCCATCATGTGAAGTCCATCATTTGATGTTTTTACCTTTTGCACGTGCAGTTCAAATACATAACTATAATCAAATGATGCATCAATATTTAATTTGCATACCCGTAACAATTCAATATCTAAGAGTGTAAAACAATGACATGTATATCATATAAATGACTGAATGTAAATAAAAAACACTCCCACTAAATAAAATAATCAAAAGATTCTAAAAAGTTCCATAATAGTAACAAGTTCTTTAAAATTTCTGGTGGAGAGTTTTTTACTTAACGGGTTTATAATCCAAACATGCAACAACACATAATCTGATGAGGATTTCAAACTATCTTGAAAGCAAGCAAAATCCGAGTCTGAAGAACTTTTAAATTTCTAGTTCGATATATCTTTTGTAAACCAACTTGAAATCCTATGAGATAACTCCAAACGTCTAGAAATATGATTTCTGGTAATCTTGATATCCAAAATATAACTTACAAACCTCCCACTGACCTTAACATATATCCACCGATCCAAGTAGATCACTACTTTAAGTTTAACATTCAAATTGTCACAAAAGTCACAATTACCTAGAGAAAATCTAATAAAATTAACAAACATATACAACAAGAATAATATAAAATATGAGTCCAAGGTTAACTAATAAAGATCATCCACTCATATATTACTACCAATTGTCTGAAAAAATGTCTGATGGAGAGTGTACTCCCCCTCAATAATAAAACTAAATTGTATCCAATCCAAAATAAATAATATCTCACCTAAACAACGACACAATGAAAATAACATCTAATAATAAAAACTATAAACAAAGTCTAATACTAAAAGCAAGTTCCAATAGCCTCTAATACTGTTGGTGCAGAGTTTTTCAAAAATCAGTAGCTCCTCAGCCTTGGTGCTTCGCCGATGAATGAACTCCTTTATTCTTCCTGCACCAATCCTTATATTTGAAACAGTCTCTTTTCATGTGACATTTCCCCTTGCAGAAGAAACACTCAATCTCCTCAGGTTCCTCAGTATTATCCTTTCCCTGAAATTGATGTCCTGAACTTTGTCCTAAATTATGACCTGAACTCTGTCCTAAATTTTGTCCTTGCCAGAAATTTTGTGAATTAGGTTTCTTGAACCCTTTATTCTTAAAATTTTTCTTACTACCAGAATTCATAGCCAAGTTCGCAGACTCGGCTTTCCCACGCTTCATGCGCTCTTCCTCACTAACACATACAACTATCAGTTCATGCAGGTCCCACTTCCTATCCTGGGCACTATAATTAACCTTAAAAGCATCAAATGATTGAGGAAGCGAAGCTACAACTAAATGCACCATGAGGTCGTCCTCAATGGTCAACTCCAGCTCTCTAAGAGAGATAATCAACTTAGATATCTTCAAGATGTGCTCCCGAACATTTTCAGTACCATCATACTTCAATGAAATCAGCTGAGTCAAACAATTGTATTGACAAGACCTAACAGACCCCATTAATTGCTTCTTGATAGTCTCAAGAAGAACCTTAGCAGTATCAGCAGCAAGAATACCACCTCTGATGACTTCTTGAACAAAAGCCCTAATGATCATCATGGCCATCCTATTGGCCTTCTCCCACTTCGAATGCAAGAACTTATCTGAATCTGAAGACTCAGCAGTGGGAGTAACCGGCTTTTCCTCCAGTAGGACAAAGTCGTAATCAGGGCACCCCAGAACTATATCTAGTTGCATTTTCCAAGAACTATAGTTTGAACCATTCAGAGACTCAATCTCAGTCAAATGTTTCTGAACAACAGACTCATCCATATCTAAAAATGTCAATGTTTTACTCTGTTATGGTATGTCTAACAAATTATTGCACAAATTATAATAATTTACTTTATACTTATCCTTGCATGACTTTATTTAAGCTTTATGTTTCTAATCCAGTCTTAGGGTTAAGCTGGATAGCTAAAGTGGTTTACTTTAAGATTGCTTACTTCCACTTTATGGGACAGATGGACGCATCATCTAATCACACCTTTGGGCAAGAGATTTCGACATACAATTCACCCCCCAATTGGCGACAACAGTCGCGCATAGAATAGATCTATTACGTTTTGAATTGATTAGGACACTTCCACACCTTTGGGCAAGAGGGTTATCCTTCTTTCACTGTCACGCACAAATCATTCTGCCCCACTCAGTCTACAAGAAGTCCCTAGACACCTTTAGACAAGACTAGCTATTCAATGTAGGTGAGTGCAAACTCGCGATCTTAAAGAGACTGAAATCTCTAAATTCGAATAACCATAAGCTCCATAGGACGGTCACCTTTGGGCAAGACAATCTAACCTACTTTGGTTATGACCATTCGAATGACCGCCTTACAGATCAAACCTAAACCCCATAGGATGATCTAACTTTAGTTCCTGATATTAATTTTGAATAAAAGTATCAAATTCTTCATTTATTTTATGTTAAAACCATAAGAAAATGATGTCCATGCATTAAAATAGCTCTTTACAGTGTTCAGAAGTCTAAATGGACCCCAAAAAAGGAATCAGAACACCCAAAAACTTCAGGAAAAGTCAGACACTCCCCTTGGACGTGTCCTGAGGACGTGTCACGCGCAGGGGACACTCCCTGCAAGTGTCACGCGTGCCTCACGCGCTGGGAGTGCGCATCACGCGCAGGTAGTGCATCACACGCGCATGGAATTGGCTCACGCGCAATCTATGAGTCGCACGCGGTCTGACGAGCTTACGCAGTCCGGTTCAGGTTTGGCTTGGTCCGGTTCGTATAGGTTCTGGTTGGACCGGTCCGGTTCAGGTAACCGGTTCGTGTTTTATTTGGGTCGGGTATCTGGATCCGGGTCAGGTCAGGCCAACAAATTCAGTTCCGAGTCAGTTCATTCGGTTCGGGATATGGATCGAGTCACAGGGTCAGGGTTGACCCTCGTGATTCTTTCTTCCTCACCCGAAAACAGAGATTTTTTTTTTATAAACCCTAACCGCCGCATACTGTAACCACCAAAGGGGGGCTACCGGCCACTAAACTGGCCAACTCCGGTGCCGTTCGGTCGGACTCCCTCCGACAAGCAAAACCTCACTAGAAAAAACTCCGACGGATGCTAGACTGCGGCGGAATCACCGTTCAACAGAAAAACTGCCAAAAACCTTTTTTTTTTTTTAATGTTTCTTGATTTCCTTAAATCCGATTCTCTCGTATCTTTAAAAAAAATTCTTCAACTCCAAAAATTATTTCGTAAACAATAAAATTAATTATCAAATCCAAAAACAATTAATCAATTTGTTTATCTAATTTACCTTTAAAAATTATTTTTTTTTAATTTTTCGATTTCCTTTAATCGAAATCACAAGATCAAGAAATTAAAAAAAATTGATTAATTAGATCCAAAAATAAAACCCACTTAGAATTGATTATTAAGAAAAGATTAATCACATGATCAAGTGCTCTGATACCAATTGTTGGGATTCAGAATAATATCATGTTAAACCTAATCAAGATTATTCCAATCCTAGATCTAGACGATGCAATCAATTTGTCTAGAATTCATAATCAAAAGGAGACAAAGATTAAAAGAGATAATCTTATACCTTTTCGCTGGAATTTCCCTATTCCCTTTCTGTGTGATGTTGGGGTTCTCGGCGCTTGAAAGGATGAGAGAAGTCTTCTCTTTTCTCCTTAGATCTGATTCAATGGGGCTTCTAAAATGACGTAAGAGAAAAGAGGGACTCCCCCTTTGCTTTATATATATACCCTTGGAACCCTACCCATCATAAGATCCAAGGGCTAAGAGGGATCACATCAAAGATCTAACGGTCGACAACCCTGACCATGTTGTTAGCTTTAATAACACTTAAAGAGTCCCAGTTCGATCACATCTCTTTAGTGGGACCCATTAACCTTAACATTCTCTATTGACAGCAATACAATCCGAGTTTTGAAAACCTAAGGATTACGCCGGGCCACATGGGTTTTTATTTAATAAGAAAAATCCTAATAGAGACCGCTAATGAATGGCTTAGACCATGGAGATCAAGGCATGAGCATCAATTTATCGATTGTAGGGATTGACGTGAAATTCTGCACTATCATAACCGGACTCTTTGGGGTCTACGGTCATAACCGGACTCCTTGGGGTCCGGTTAAACACACAAGACAACAAGTGTTCCTTTTAATACAATTTAACTAAGGTTAAGCTTCACTAACCCTTAAGGTTCAACCATCTGACCTTGATTTTTAGGAAAATAATAAAAGAATACCAACTCAACGGTTAAAGTTGTTAACCAGAATTAGAAGAAGGTTTTGTGTTCGTAGAGAATTTCAAGTCTTAGGTTGCCTAAGAGAGCAGGAGAAGGTGAGATCATATAGTGTTGGTGGAGTGTATGATGCTTGAGACACCCCTATAAATGTTGGGTGAAATGAGGGTAAAGAGGAGTATTGACGATGTGAGCCTGAATTGTCCTCATTTTTATGCTTTGTAATTTTCATGGGTTTTTATTATGTGAAATGCATGCCTGCTTCATAAGGCATTTTATTCACTATTTACATTTTATGTGAATATATAGATACTAGGATCTACCCTGAATGTGTCTTTTGGGACCCCATAAAATCTTTGGTTGAACCATGTATACACTTTGAAGGTAGACAGAGAGATTCATTCACCGATTTTGAATGGTAAGAGAACTTTACTTGAAGACATGTTTTACCTTTAAGGGTTAATATTTTATAATGTTATTTTTTAAAAAACCATAGTTTAATTCTTAAGAATTAGTAAATCTTTACCACAATTAATGAGTATTAAAAAAGACACACGTGTTGAACTGTGGGTACAATTGAAATTGGGAGAGTTTTTTTTTTGGGTCAAGAACTCGGGAGAGTTCAATCACAATTGACTGTGATCCCAACTCTCTAGGACTAATTAAATTTTTAAGTTTCTTTATTTATTTCGTACTAGATTTTATTTTTCTAATAAGAAAATTCATATAAAAATTTATTTGTCATTTGTTCTAAAATCTTACAATAATTAGAATTGTACACTCATGTGCAACGCACGTGCATTCCACTAGTATATATATATACACATATAAATAAAATATATTAATTAATTATTTTTATAGCATAATAATCAATTATATTTTAAATAATACTAAATTTTAAAATTAAAAGTACTAACTAAGAATATATATATATATATGCAGGTTGGTTGCGTGACTTGTGTCGCTGTCTTAACCGCCTTGTAATGCTTCTATGGGGCCACCACAAAAAATTCAGTATCATAATCTATCAAGCCCAAAAAGTTCAATATGAACATAATAAAATGGAAAAAAATAATTGAATTCGAGATGGGCTCTCAAGTTAGCTTGATAGCAGGATACAATTTTCTACTACATTATCACATTATCAGGTGGTGAGAAAAAAAAAAAGAATTAATTTTAAGTAGTATTTGCTTTTAAATTCATGATATTGTAAATTGGGTTAAGCCTATTGAAAAAGAGCACTAGTCCCCTCCCAGCCGAGGAGAAGACTACCCTCACAAACCTCTGAACTATGGTTAGCAAGTTCTAATGCTTTTGGTTCATTTTTAAAAAAAAACAAATCCAGGTTAAATGCTTTAACCTTAAGGTTTAATAAATCTTAATCACAAATAAAAGGAGCAAAAAAAGGGACGAGACAGTTTTTCGCATCAAATGAATATTTTTGATCTTTAAATTGCATCCCCATGCGGTATTCAAATTGGGTGATGTGGAATGCTGACCTTATAGTTAATTATTTATTTTCTTATTTTAAGCCATCATTTTCCTTGTCCAACCCATAAATGGGTTCAAAAGTTATTATTAGCAGGAACTCGGATGGGCAACAGCGCTAGCTGTTGCGCTGTTGCCCATATCTGTCTAATAAAATGAGGGCCCACCTACTGTTTACATAGGAATCACCTAATGATAAAAATGGGCCCATTTTGCAAGACACATATGGGCAACAGTAAGCGCTGTTGCCCATCCGAACTCTATTAGCGGTCCAATAAGAATTTTGCCAATAATTCAATATGATCTGGATTCTGGATAGAGCCAGTAAGCCACGGGGACCAGTCTCCACCACCAACCACGAACAATTCATTCAAAATCAACTCATCTGCCAAATGACAGTCAAATGGTGTAGGGCACTTTCCCAAAAGAGGAAAATGAATTGAACCAAAATCCAGCCTTCAACAACCACATGGTACAGAATGTGATGCCGGGGATAAAATTCAAATAAAAGGAAAGTGAACGAATGTCGAGAAAAGAGGTTGTTGTTCTTCAAATTCTTGTAGATTAACAATAAAGATTGAAATTTTCATAATTTTCTACTTAAATAGCAGATTGAGAATCCATCAAGTGCGCTAGAAAAAAAATTTTAAGATCTACACAAAGATTTTCAAGATTTAAGTTTTTAGGATGTCAAAATCGAATTTTAATTTTGTCTTTAAAATAAGTTACGAAAATTAAGAATTTATTAGGTATTTTGAAATTCTGCTTTAAGTTGTTTTAGAAAAAAGAATTAAATTAATTGCTTGGCTTTTAAATTAGTTTTTAGGATCTTTTTTTATTATAAATAGTTGTCAAACGAGCATTGTTAAGGGACTGAGTTATTGAGAGTTTTTTTCAAGATTTGTTGTAAGAAACTTAAACTTCAACTGTGATCACAGATTTATCTTTTTCTTATTTTTTATATTATAGGTTTGTCCTAGATCAAAATGCACATGGAAATGGATGTGCATGGTGAGACCTCTCATGTTTTCATTGCGGAAACTTTATCCTACGCCAAAGAAGTGCTGGATTAGAACACGAAATGCATAGATAGATTTCTCTCTTCTTCAGGTCTCTCAAATGAAAGAGCTTTCTTCCCTGTTAGTAGTTCCATAAGGACTACACCAAAACCATACACATCGCTCTTCTCCGTTAATTGACTTGTTTGTATATATTCAGGGTCCAACCCCAAAGCCCCTCGTACTAAAGTAGTTAGTTGCGTCTGATCCAGAGGAACCAACCTTGAAGCTCCAAAATCCGAAACTCTAGCTCTGTTTTTTTCGTCTAACAATATGTTCGTAGACTTGATATCTTCTTCCCTGGATTCTGGAGATATCTAGTGTTACCTTCTCTCCTTTGGAGAATAAAATAATAAAACGATAAGATGTCATTCTTTTTTTCTTTTTGTAGAATGCTAGCCTCATATTCTTGCTTTCTCACTTTCTCTATGGGGGCAGCAAGTGTCCTCACTTTCCCTAGCTGCCTTTGCAGTTGGTTAAAGCTTCAGCATTCTCCTTTTCAATCCCATAGAGGGCAAATGCAATTGAGGGGAGTGAAACTACCAAAGTCAATTCATACTATAGATTGCTGATTATCGAAACATATATACGCTTTTCAAAACAAGCAAAGAAAATCTATCTAGAATGAAATTTTCTGTTTGGTCATTATTTCATGCCCTTGCGTATCTAATTACTGTTCACCCATATATACACACACAAGAAATGGATTCTCTCTCTTAATATGGATAAGAAGAGAGTAAGTGAAGAGGAATACATGAAGAGTTCTTCCAAGCCCTAGAGTGCGATCTAAGGATCTCTTGGGCCTTCTCCTTGGCCTTTATGCTACAGTCCATTTGGAGCACCAAATTCAACTTTGAGACAACACCCACTTGCTGCATTTCCTGAAGAACACTTGAAGTTGCAGAGAACTTAGAAATTGAAGAGAGTATTCTCACTCCCCTTTCAGTTGCCAATTGTGAAACCCTAAGTATTTTCTTTGACACAACCGCAAGCCCGGCGTCATGCTTCAACAACTCCGCTCGCCCTTCAGCACATCCGCATAGCTGATCCAACACCACCAATATCAGCTCGCATGCCCTCTTCTCTTTCGTGTCGAGAAGAAGCTGGACCAAAACAGAAACTGCGCCGGCCTCGACAATTTTAACCCGGTTTCTACCCAACGGACAAAGCTCTATTAAAAGTTTCAATGCTGCCTTAGAGGCCTGGTGTGAGATCTGGTCTCGTAAGAGATGCACTATCTCAATGAAGAATTCAGATCTCAAGCTGATCAATTGGATTGGATCGGCCACCTCAAACATCGATTTTAATAGCAATGTGGCGTAAGCTCGAGACTGGTCGTTCCCACGTTGCAAGACTGGCATCAAAGACTCGATAAATTCACCATTTTTGCCAATTAGATTCTTGAGGCTTGCTGCTGAAATTTGGAGATAAGAAAGAAGGCTTAATGCTTCATCACTGGCTCTTGTGAACTCAGACCCATCGTATGATGATCCTTCTATCTCCATGAAACTATTGTTCTTTACTATAGAAGCCAAGAACTCAATTGCACCTGCAGCCTCCATACATCTTTGGTTACTTTCACTTTCGGAAGCAACCGATCTAAGCTTCTGAAGAGATTTCATCTGCAACTGCGGCACCCTAGAATCATTCAGCAGTTTGACGATCTGGGTCTTGTCAATTGGTGGCTTTGGAGTCGGAATTCGTTCGACTCCATGTGAAGCATTAAGGATGCACCATGCTTGGATCAATCGTCGAACTGTGTGGTTGGGAGTAAGATCAGTATCGAACAATACCTGTTTCGTAACTGGGCATGTATTTTTTTTGCTAGAAAATATCCATCTCTCTATGCACTCCCGGTCGTATGTTATCCCAGTTGAAACCATCACTGGATCTCGCATGATTTGCAGGGATATGGGGCAGAGAAAATAATGAGGAACATCGATATCATCCATTCGAAAACTAATGGAGGAAATGAAACCCAAGTTCAAGAGAATCCAAGCCTAAGAGGGAAGGAATATGGAACCAAATCAAAACCAGACCCTAAAACCAGTAAAACGTAGTTGATGAAGATGGCTAATTTGGAGGCTAAAATTTGAAGAAGTTTGTGGAGAGAAGGGTAGCTTTTATGTGTCGTAGATGGAGAAATTCAAAACATAAAAGTCCACATACGGACTTTTCAGCGTTGAGAGGGAGAGAGAGAGAGCAAAGACGACTTTGCTAAGTTAATAGAAGAAATGGCGTTGAAGCATGTGTTGAGAACCACTCACTCATGGAGATTAACATACAACTTGGCTGTTGGCTGCCTCTTATTATTTGGTTGACCTTTGATACTGATCACAATATAATAAAATAAAGTAATTGTATGAGATCACTAATTAAAGTAGGGTTGCACTCAAGTCAAGCTCGCTCGTTGGCTCGTTCAAGTCGAACTTAAGCTGAAATTTCAGGCCCCAACGAATCAATCCAAGCTATTGTTTGAGCTTAGAATGTTTAAACAAGTCAATCTTAAGTCAAACCTGTTTAATTCAGCTTGATTTGGCTTGAGCTTATACACATTCATAATTTTTTAATAATATTACTTAGATTAATACAAAATAATAAGTTTAAAAATAATAAATACAAACAAAGTTAAAGAAGTTAAAATAGAAACTTAAACCCTAGCTCTCTACTCTCTTGACTGAAGGACTATCCCAAATCTTAATTATTTTGGTTTATGTATTAATTTTTTTTTTGTTGTTTTTATACTCTTGTAAAAGATTTTTTTTATTAAAATCATATTAAATTTAAAAAGAAAAAAACATGAATCAAGCTTAAGCCAATCCAACTTCGATGACTTGAATAAAGGTCGACCTCGAATGGAGCTCAAACTAGATCAAGCTCGTTCAAGCCAAACTCGGCTCAAATACACCTCTACTTGTACGTAGAGTTGGTCTAGCATTTCTGCTCAATTGGGTGGTGGTCGGCTAGGGGGTTTTTGTCATTTTCCTAGTCCAATACCAACTGATAAATGGATTCAAAACTTAGATTCATAGGGGGCGCAGTAGATTAAGAATTTGTCAAACTTATTTATGGCTTGACCACGTGTTATATAGAAATTGGATTTTCTATTTTGACACGGGATCTTCTCCGATAATTGCTGCATTGCTGCACCAGTATTCTTTTGACGAGGCGTCGGATTATCTCTTGAGGAAGCCCATGATGGGTGCTTGCGCATTCACATACGATCCGACATGCGGCGATAAGCGGGGATAAGTAATTTCATTTTCTCCCAATGTTTTTGACTTCTCCTCACTTGATATCTCTTCTCCTTTTATTGTCACATGTTGGATGGTGTGTAGATGCCTGAGCACGCGCCCACCTCCGGCATCCCCCAAAGATAATCCGAAGCCATAATATACTAACCACACAAATTAGGGGTGTCAACGAACCGATCCAGCTCGGCTTGGCTCAGCTCAACTCAAAATAAACCGATCTTAACCTTAAAAGTGAGCTCGAAAAATAAACGAGCCGAGCCTGAAAAATAGGTGGCTCAGCTCGGCTCGATTAATTTTAGAATAATACCTTTTAAAAGTTAAATTTTTATTATATTTAGTATATATTTGTTTTGGTAAAATATAGTTAATGTACATTAACATAATTATTTCCGTTTAAGTTTTAACTCAAGCTTCCACGTGAGTCACATGACATCCCAAACAAAAAATATCATTTTAATTAAATTTAGTGTTTCTCAATGCATTTAAAAAAAAAAATTTGTCAAACCGAGCCGACGATTTGTGAACGAGCCGAGCCGGAGCATCTGTAAAATTCCAAGAGTTGAGTGGTGCCAGCTCACCTCGGCTCAGCTCAGCTCACTGACACCCCTAACACACAGTCACGCACACCACACACACTAGTACTCTTGCTTGCATTAGAGTCCATACGATTGTTCGGTGTGCTCACTTTTTCTGTTTACAATGCCAACAGTACAACACGGCTACATATGTGGCAACGGGATGGGATTTCATCTAGCCCTCGCCAGATGAATTTGGTCTGGCTCCAGTCCCACATGTCGACACGTGACCCTTTTGACATTCTTTAATTATGATTAAGCTTCACTAATCATTAAGGTTCAATCATGTAACTTTCGTTTTTTAAAAATAATTACTAAAAAAAATTTAATCACTAGAGTTAAAAATTTTAACCAAAATTAAAAGGGTAGTTTAAGGGGCTTTGTCAATGGGCCAGAAGGGTTTGATCTGACCAGGACCAGACCAAATCTGATCCCGCAGGCGACGGGACTGAGGTAACAGCTGATAGCCTATGAGTAGGCAATGAGGTGTTTTTTTTATCCGTATCATTATCTACCTAAGTTAGGTAGGGCTCGGTGGGCGTCAACAGCCACACCAAAGACTCGAGCACGATTTGCAACTCCCCAAAAGGAGATACACTACCACTGGGACAAGCCCATGGTGTGCAGTAGGCAATGAGTTAAGCTGAGCTGTATAATTAAAATGTCAATTTAAAGACCACCTTAGCCGTGTGAGAGCACTGTTATTCGAGTTTGGATCATGTCTAATCGCCAATGGCACAAATAAGGCAATACGCGTTCTTTTTAATTCTCTTTTAATTGGGATTAAGATTTGTTAATTCTTAGAGTTAATATATATAACCTTAGTTTTTAGATCAAAATTTTTTTTTAAAAATATCAAGCCTAAGGGTTAAAGGGAAATTCAAGGCTTTGTGAGTGCAATTAAACCCTCGGTTCAATCACAATTAGACAGGATCTGAACTTGTGTTATTTCTTTCAGAGTTCTTGTACGCGAAAAAAATGTGATTATGGGATTGATGGGAATATAACAAATAAATATGAAAATAATTCAAAGTACATCACAAGATATAAGTGGTTAAATATATAGGGCTACATCCACAAGCTAAGATAATCAAGAATTTCCATTAGGATAATGCGGTCCACTTTCTTTATATTCCACTTTTTCTTTATTTGAAGAAAAAGACAAAAAAGTGGTGGGCCTCACAAAAAAAGACCGCATTTTCTTGTCTTCTTTTTCAAAAAAGGAACAAAAAAAATGGAAAGAGCATTGTCATTTCCACCATGTAGAGATTACATATACAGTGTAAGGTTTTTCACTCTCAAATGTTGACTCCGCTCGCTACAAGAGTCATTGGGATTAGTCGTGAGCCCGATCTTCTTTTTGAAAGCTACCCATTCCCTCAAAAGCCGCCAAATTTTTTTTCCATAGATTCACCCGCTATTCGTAAGAACCATATATTGGGGCTCTCTTGGAGAGCAATCTGCTCTCTTTGAGAGCCCTAATCACTCACATATCTTCAACTTACATTATAAGCCTACACCCTAGGCTTAAACCCCGATTCAATTAAGAATTCCCTAGAATTCCCTAAATTCTAATCTTAAAAGATAACTCCATAAGATGGAAGATTTACAATAAACAGAATTCTAAGGCAAATCCCAACAATCTCCACCTTGACTTGTATTCTATCAAATCATTTAGGAATGTTCTTCGTATATCTTCATCCTCCACATTTCAGGATTTCTAATTAACCTTTGCCGCATGTTGATCAACTCTAAGCAAAGCTTAGACATCTCCACATAAAAACCACATCTTTGTCTTCATCTTCAACAATTTTGTGCAAACCCCATTAGATCTGTAGGGACCTTTGATTTATAACCATCATAATCCTTGCAACCTTGAACTTCGCTCTAATACCAATTGTTGTATGCAAAAAATGTGATCATGGGGTTAATGATAATATGGCAAATAAATATGAAAATAATTCAAAGGACAACACAAGATATATGTAGTTCATCTCAATGGAACTACATCCACGAGCAAAATCAATCAAAAAATTTCACTATGCAAAGATTACATAGTACAAGTATTTTCTCTCTCAAATATTGAGAGTCCGCTCTCTATGATAGTCACTAGTATTAATCGAGAGTCAGCTCTTCTTTCTGAGAGCTACACATTCTCGCAAGAGTCATTACTCTTTTTCTCAAGAGTCACTTACTTTTCTTGAAAACTACCAGGGCTCTCCCAGAAAGCAACCTACTCTCTTTGGGAGCACTAATCACTCACGTATCTTCTGTTAGCCTTTAGGTTTCTACCTAAGGTAACATTCTTGATTTTGATGATAACACAATAATGTAATGAGATTTGTATTACTAATGTCTCAATTGAATTTATGTGAAAATCAGTTATGAAGAGCATTAGCAAACCATTCAAGGTGAAAAAGAATGAAAATAACCATCTATGAAGAAGATTCAAATCAAGTTAAAGCAAAGCATTTGGATCAAGTAAGATCAAATTAAAGATCATATCAATCCAAGACAACAAGTTGAAGATATTAAAGATCATATCAATTCATGTTATGAAGATGATTAATGTGAAAGAAGGATGATCATGAAGTTAAAGATGAAATCAAATCAAGATCAAGATCAAGATGAAGACTCTCCTTAGAAGGTTTATAATTTTATATTTTAGTTTGAGAGAGTTTAGGACTTATGTAAAAGTCCTCAAAGTTAATTTGGTTGGTTGAATTGCTCAAAGCCTATAATGACCATTGGAGCCTAAGGACTAAATTGATTAATATTCTAAGGCCCTAAGACATTATAAAGAATGATCAAAATCATGTTAAAGGTAAGTCAAAAGACCTAGGAAACCTGTTGCGACCCAAAATACTCCCTAGGCGTTAGGGATACTTTGGCTCGTGATATGCAATATTCAATATCAAAACATCCTGTAAAATAACCAAGGCATAACATAACGGGACATAAAAATAGTGCGGAAGCGTAAACTAAAATTTCTTTTCTATACATGATCAGTATTACAAGTTTGAACAATACATAAATCACAATAAGAGTGGACATGCCCACTCAATCCAAATGCAAAAGTAGTTTCTCTCTTCTCACTCACTCTCTCTCAATAGTATCCAGGATAAGGCCACCTGTCAAGGTTCCTATCTTCTTTTGGCTGAGCTTATGTCAGCTCCTCATCACCGTAGTCCTCCTCGACCCACGAACTGGGATTACAAATGTCGAACTGACCTGTCGACATAAAATTTACGGCTGAGCATGGAATACTCAGTAAGCACAAACCACTAGCTAACAATGTTATAATAATATAATATCTCATGCCCCATACTTAAAGGAATACAATTCAAAAATTCATGCTTAAAACCTATCATAGAAAACATTTCGTAAAATCTTATCTTCGTGAAAATCAAAACACTTTGTACATGTCTTATGAGTTCTTATGACTGCTTATGAGCCTTGGGAGTTTTTATGAGTTCCTTGTGAGCTTATGAGTTCCTTGTGAGCTTGTGAGCCTTGTGAGCTTTATGATCCTTGGATGCTTATACAAGATCTTAAACATGATCCGTAGAGCTTATGAGCACTTATGAGCCTTGTAACCTTGTGAGCCTTATAACCTTGTAAACCTTGGAACCTATCTTAGACTTATGCATTTCATATGAATTCTTGGAAGCTTTACGAGACTTATGATCCTTGGAGTTTATGCAGGATCTTAAACCTGATCCTTGTGAGCATGAGGTAATCGATCTTAGAAATATCAACCCAAAGTTTGGCCTTGTCAATGCTTATGCACTTAAGCTTCTTCTTATGAAATTCCTTTAAAAAAAACTTTTCTTATGATTCTTAGAATACCATGCTTATGAGAAACCTCGGTCATGTAAAACATAGAGTGCGTGGAGTGCTTGTGAGCATCATAATATATATAGAAAGCTTTTTGTTCCATCACCCTTATTCATAAATCATTCATCATAACCATAGAAGACCCATTTTGATCAAAATCACTATTCACTAACATTATTCATAGACACTATTCACCAACTAGGTAACTGAGTTTCGGGGTTCTACAAAACCATTCACATCATTAGGTCTTCAAAAGATGAGTTTTAAGTGAAAAACCAAAGAACTTGTCGACGAATCCATCAAACCAAATTGAACTCGTTGACGAATGGGGTTACAAAAGCTACTATAACTTTCTGGCCTTGAACTCGTCGATGAATTCACAGAGTCCACTCAGACTCGTCGACGAATTCATGTGGGAAGAAGAATATGTTGTAACAGCTAGTTTCATTCTCAATGTTCTTCCAACGGTCATAAAACCTCTTGGGCTATAAATAAGATTGAATTATGAACTAAAAGAACAACTCCAAATACTTCCAATCATTCACTGCAAAGCTTAGATTTCAAAATCAATTGAGTAAACCCTTCAATCCCAAAAAGAGTCTGAATTTGAGCTATTCAACTTCATTCTTTGAGAGACTCTTAGAGAGCTTTAAAGTGATCTATCAGCTTGTTTTAGAAGCAAAATCAGATTGTAAACAACACTCTTTGAAGTGTATGTGAAAATCAAGAATCGGTGGATTCTTGTCCTTGAAGCGGGGAGCTTTGTAAGGTTGGGTCTTCACCTGTAAGAAGATCGAGGAAGTCAAGAGAGGTGATTCTCTTAAATTGTAACGGTTTAGGCTTCACCCGTAAGAAATCTGGCGATTGAATAAATTGTGAAAAATCCTCTACCGAGTATAGCTTGAGGAGGGGACGTAGGCGGGTTGTCGAACCTCATAAACAAACTCCTTATATTTGCATTATCTAACTCTACTCTTTATTTATTGTCTTGAATTGTAGAGACCCGAATCTTTTCATGTCTTTATAACAAGTATTAGGGGTATTATAGTCTTTGTGATGTTTTAATGTTTATGTATTTATATCTAATTGGTATAGTGTGATTAAGGCTTAATCAAAACTTGTAAACGGAGGGATGTCATATCACACTCTGAAACTTTAGGAAGCTCTAGTTTTGGTACCGTTTATTGGAATTGAGTGATTCTTGAACCATTAGAAAGGTATTAGACCTCTTTGAGGTTCATGTTTAATGTTTTTCTATATTTTTAGTCTAAGCTAAGTCAAAAGTGGGTTCTCCGATGTTTTGCCTGATGGAATAGCAGATCAGTCAACTTTGGGGATAATTTGGTCTATAAATGAGAGGGAATTTTGGGAATTCCAAAATACCAAAAATGTTCATTTTCGAAAGACGAATCCAACACAAGTTGAATCGTCGAAATCCGACGAATGAGTCAAAAGTTATAGCCAAAACAGTAAAACGGGTCAAAATCTACAAAGCACTGATCACTAGAGATCGCTCGGTACAAAACCGATCGCTCAGTCAGAATTAGCGATCGAACGGTCCACAACCGATCGATCGGTAGCTATCGATGGTTAACTTGTTGGTATGGGAACTTTTCCAGAGAGTTGTTTTTGACCCGAGAGCTCGGTGAAGAACACCGATTGCTCGAGTTGAGAACCGATCACTCGGTCATAATCACCGGTCGATCCGTAGGCGACGATCGCTCGGTCTTTCGTGTTTTTTGCAAGAATTTCAGAAGAGCTTTTAGGTCTTTTGGCTCTCAACCTTGGGGCTATAAATAGGGGGTCCTATTTCGAGGTATTAGCGTACCTACCTATTTCTAACCTAATTTGGCAAAAAGGGAGAGAAAACTTAGGGTTTTTGAGAGAAGATTGCTTGGAGAAGGAGGGATAGCTTAGATATCATTAGGAAAGCGGGAGATCGTCTCAAGCTCCCAACTGAGCTTGGGAGCGATTTTGGATCCATGGGAAAATCCCTAAGGTCGCTATACGATCCAAATCATGGGGAGGAATGATGGAGGATGAGAATATGGATAATGAGGAGGATGGGAATATGTATGGAGGATGGGAAAATACTATGGAGGAATGGATGAAGATAAAATTATATAGTAATTAGATATTATGATTATCAAACCCACAGTCTTATATTGAAACCTACAAAATGAGAAAACTCTACACCAAAACAAAAAATACAAAAATGAGAAATAGTGAGTTCATTTCATTCCCATAATTGGTGTGGCTAGACCAACTATCATGCTAGGGACATCTAACTTTGGCAATTGATTTCCTTGTCATGGAGTCTTGGAGATGCTCGAGTATTATAGGGATTAGCTCGTCAATTGAAATATGGTGAGAAAAATTAGAGGAAAAATAAATATCAAGCCGTTTCCACATCTCCCAAAGTTTTTTTTTTTTTTTTTAATTTTCTCCTCTAATTTCTTGTCACATGTCGGATAAAGAGGCTTAGCCCGATTATAAACTCGGTATCTGCCAGAGGAAAACTAAGATCTAACTTTAAACCAATGAATCCAATACTAACACTATAAAAAAAATAGATTGGCTAGTTCAAATATAATTTTATAGATGGATCCGTGGTGGAGAAAAAAAATCTCATGTAGCCAGATTCCTCTAAGTAATGGTGATAGACCAATCAAGCTTAAGGCATCATTTCCTTTGTTCCACTCCAAATGTAAAGGGGTCCGAAACTCGATTTTGGGGTGGCCTGGATAGGAATTTGTCAACTATATTAAGTCTTGACACGGCATATATAAATGAATCTTTCCTGCTAAGAATGGCAACAATACAACATGATCCCGCAAGTGTCGGCGGGATTGTTGATTTACTAGCAGATGAGTAAGCAATGGGTGAGGGTGAGGGTGAGGGTGAGGGTGAGGGTGTATGATAAAATAAGGCACAGGATTCTCTCGAGTTTGAACCAGTAGAGGTCGCCATGTGTTTCCTTTGACACCCCTTAACCATGGGTAAGGTTCACCCACCAATAGGGTTCACCCATCCATCCTTGGTTTTTTTTTATATATATTAATTATTATTTTTTTAATTAAAAATACTTTTTTTTGAGTTTGTTTAATATTAAAAAAATTTTTTAATTTTAAAAAAAGAATTAATATTTTAATTCTTAAGACTACTATATTAACAAGTAACACCCAAAAACACAACCTAAGGTTACCAACATCTTAAGACTTTTAAAACTTGCCACTGGGACTACTTTTGTCATAATAAAATGTTACATTAGATATGGTGGAGCCATGTGAGAGCCACAGCCACGATCAGGCTGGAGGCTCCACTACCAGACAGGCTTCAAAAAGCTCAAGTCCTCACAACCACAAAAAGTTCTTTTGGAAATCAAATCTAACCGAAAGAAATGCGTCAAATAGGATAGGACACTTTCTTTTGAAATGTGGGCTGTGGGTCAGTAACAGAGTCCAAAGTTTACACTAAGGCATGCAATTCAATATCGCTATTAGTCCCAAGAGGCGCGCGTCTCCCAAAGGACTACAGCTAAGGAAAATTCAGAGCTCTGGTTTATATTAAGGGTGTATTTGGTTGAGAGGTAAATGGGTAGGAGAAAATAAAGTGAAGTAAAGTAAAGTGAAAGAATTGTATAAATTCTCTTGTGTGTTTGGTTTGAAAGAAAAGTTTAGGAGAAAATATAAATTTTTTCAAAATTATCCTTTACTCTTTTTAGGAATAGGGTTCAACAAAAGGGTAGATTTGAAATTGGAAGCTTTTATTTTACTTTCTTTCACAATTCCAGCTTTTTGGTGGATTAAAGTTTGGGTGAAAGTGAAAGAAAGTTAGACATTATTAAGAAAGTTCAAGTTTTACTTTACCCCAAAATCCTTCAAAACCGAACATGATGAAAGTAGGAGTTTCTCCCACTTTCACCCACTTTTCTTTGCATTCCCCTCAACTGAACACACCCTAAAGGAAATTGATAGAAAACTCTGGATAGTAAGTACTACCAAGAGCAAGCCCACCTATTTGAAAATCTAACGGTGACAAATTCTACATTCATTAAATGGTGGACCCCACTCTCTATTGCCACCATTGGATTTTCGATTGCGTGGCTTTGCCTCTCGATAGTATCTACTATCGAGAGTTATAATCACTTACTAATACTTTGTTTTAATCAGTGCACAAATAAAATCTGCACCCATTGCATTGCTCTTCTGGCATCACTTTTTTGATTGAAAAGAGTGTTAATGGAAAACATGTGCCCTTCATGTTGTTGTTTTTTGGTTGGCCTAATTTGTTAACTAAGGGGTTAGGGGTCAGCAGGGTTAGCACTCATGGTGGGCATCAACAGCCACACCAAAGACTCGAACACGAGTCTCCACTCCCCAAAGGGAGATACACTACCACTGGGACAAACCCATGGTGTGTTCATGGTTTTTTTGAGTTAAAAATGTTTCTTGGCCATTAAAACATGTTGAAGCTCGATTGGCTGTAAAAGGAAAAGGAAAAAGCATTTATGAAAAATAATATGTAATTTTTAATTTTTTTTTAATCTATGCCTAGTTGTAGGTTCCAGTAGTTCCCTCTTCAGCCAAGGAAGGAACTATTCCTCCTCACCCTCACAAATCTTCTTCAAATCATGGTTAACAAGTTTTTACCCTTTTGGTTAATTTATTGTTTTATAAAAAAATCTAAAACTAAGGTTAGATGTTTTAACCTTAAGGGTTAATGAATCTTAACCGTAGTTAAATAGAATAAAAAAAGGGGAATGCTAGCCCCAGTTTCCATACTTCCTCACTTTCCCTGTTAATCCGACACGTCAATTTATTTTTCCCGGCTGCTTTTTCAGCCGGTTAAAGCTTCTTTCATCATCTATATTTTAGAAAACTCCCTCATTAGTTTGTATTTTATAAAAACTCTCAATCACATTTAAGACGCATTGAATACGGACTGAACATTTTTCCTCTCTTTCGTACTGTCTCCTATTCTCTCTCTCGTTCTCTCCTATATTTTCTCCCTCCCCCTATCTAACTACCACAGCAGAGATCGAATCACAGCCCTTGAAAAAAAAAATTGTGTAAGCTTAATAAAGTGACTAAGTGCAGCCCTTGAAAAAAAAAAACATTTTGGGCCACCTCCAAAGTTCTACCCATCCCGGGCTCACCATGAAGCAAGATTATTGTACTTGACTTAACCCCAACCCCAAATGATGGACATGGGTTAAGTAATCCGATCTTGGGGTTTAGAAAAAAAAATCTTAATTTTAATTTAATTAAGCTTAACCAAGGTTAAACGAGTGACATGAGGAGACAATAGTTAAGTCACCGGACCCCAAGTTGGTTAAGAAATCCGACCTTAGGTTTTAGAAGAAAAAAGACAAAAATCTAACCAAGGTTAAATGAGTATTAAAGAGGCACAAGGACATTACGGTGACTTAAGCAGCAGACTCCGGGTCCTATAATCACTGCTTAAGCAGTGGACACAATGTGACTTAACCTTAACCCAACCCCATCTACAACCCCAACTCCAAAATGAAAATGTAAATAGGGAGGTGGAACCAGTTGGCAGTGCCGTGGTGAGATCGAATTAGAGCCAATCCCGATTGAACTCGGGGATAGTTCAATCACACCGATAGGTCAACACATGTATTTTTTAATTCTTATTAACCATGGTTAAGTTTCACCAACCCTTAAGGTTCAAAAATTTAACCTTGGTTTTTAGAATTGTGTTTTAAAAAGATTAAACTTGGGGTTAAATTTTCTGAATGCTAAGGTTAATTATTAAAAAATATATTTTTTTTAAAGCCAAGATTAGATTATTGAATCTAAACCTTAAAAGATCTTAACCATGGTCAACAAAGATAAAAAAAAAAAAAGACACATGTGGATCCATGGGTGCAATTGAACTCCCCTGCCGTGGTAGTTCAATCCCAATTGGCTATGATTTGATCTCTTTCGTGTTAGTTAGTAGGGGAGAGAAAATATGAGAGAGAATGAGTGAGAGAGAAAATAGGAGATAGTACAAAAGGGATAGAAAATGCTCAGTCCGTACTCTGCATCTTAAATGTAATTGAGAGTTTTTATAAAATACATGCTGATGAGGGAGTTTTCCAAAATATAAATGATGAAAGAAGCTTTAACCAGCTGCAAAAGCAGCCGGGAAAAGAAACTTGGCGTGTCCGATTCTCAGTGAAAGTGAGGAAGTATGGAAAGTGGGGCTAGCATTCCCCATAAAAAAAAATGAACACATGATACAAAAAAAGGGGCGAGACGCTAATTCACCTCCTCCGACCATAGAGGTGAATATTTTCATTTTTTAAATATACATAAAGTCACAAAAATTATACACTCCTACAACTTGTTTCTTTTCAGAATTGATTTTTCAAAAAGCTAGAGTCAGTTCTAGGCTTCTAGCGTCACTTTTGCTTTCTTTCATTTTGAAGAAAACGAAACAAAAAACAGTTTAAATATGATGATAATATGTCATGATTTTAAAGAAATCCCAAAACATAAAAAAATGATAATGTGTCATGATTTTCATTCCCCAAAGAGGGCGCATGCAATTGGGATAGAGTGAAACTACGAAAATCCACTTCTTATTTTAGTTTGCTGATAACGATAACGATAACGATAACGATAACGATAACGATAACGATAATGATAATGGAAACATATAAACTTTCCAAACTAAGGAAAGAAAACCTATTTTGAATGAACATTATTTAATGCCTTTGCATATCTAATTAATGTCCACCCATATGTAAATAAGAAATGGTCTCTTTCTCCCTCCTAATATGGATACGAAGAGAGTAAGTGAACAGGAATACATGAAGAGTTCTTCCAAGCCCTAGAGTGCGATCTAAGGATCTCTTGTGCCTTCTCCTTCACCTTTATGCTACAGTCCATTTGTAGCACCAAACACATCTTTGAGACAACACCCACTTGCAACATTTCCTGAAGAACACTTGAAGTTGCAGAGAACTTAGAAATTGAAGAGAGTATTCTCACTCCACTTTCACTTGCCAATTTTGAAACCCTAAGTATCCTCTTTGACACAACCGCAAGCCCAGCATCATGATTTAACAATTCCGCTCGCCCTTCCGCACATCCGCATAGCTGATCCAGCACCACCAACATCATCTCACAAGCCCTCTTCTCTAATGTGTCAAGAAGAAGTTCGACTAATACCGAAACTGCGCCTGCCTCGACAGCTTTAACTCGGTTTCTACACAACGGACAAAGCACGATTAAAAGTTTCAATGCTGCCTTAGAGGCCTGGTGTGAGATCTGATCTCGCAAGAGATGCACCATCTCAACAAAGAATTTGGATCTCAAGCTGATCAATTGGATTGGATCGGCCACCTCCAACATCGATTTCAATAGCAATGTAGCGCAGGCTCGAGACTGGTAGTTCCCATGTTGCAAGACTTGGATCAAGGACTCGATAAACTCACCATTTTTGCCAACGAGATTCTTGAGGCCTGCTGCTGAAATTTGGAGACAAGAAAGAATGCTTAGTGCTTCTTCACTTGCTCTTTTGAACTCAAACCCATCATCGGATGATCCTTCTCTCGCCATGAAACTATCGTTCTTTATTACAGAAGCCAAGAACTCAATTGCACCTGCAGCCTCCATACATCTCTGGTTACTTTCACTCTCGGATGCAACCGATCTGAGCTTCTGGAGAGATTTCATCTGCAACTGTGGGTCTCTTGAATCATTCAGTAGTTTGAAAATTTGGGCCTTGTTAATGGGTAGCTTTGGGGTCGGAATTTGTTCGACTCCATATGAAGCATTGAGGATGCACCATGCTTGGATCAATCGTCGAACAGTGTGGTTTGGAGTAAGATCGGTGTCAGACAATAGCTGTTTTGTGACTGGGCACGTATTGTTTTTGCTGGAAAATATCCATCTCTCTATGCACTTCCGGTCGTAAGTTATCCCAGTTGAAACTGTCACTGGATCTCGCATGATATGCAGGGAGATTGGGCAAAGAAAGTGAGAAGGAACATTGATTTCATCCATTGAAAATTAATGGAGGAAATGAAACCCAAGTTTAAGAGAACCCCAGCCTAGATTCGAACCCTCAAAAGGGAAGTAATAAGGAAGCAAATCAAAACAAGACCCCCAAAACCAAGAAAGCTTAGTTGATGAAGATCACTAAGTCGTGTACCAACACGGGTAAGAAATATCACCGGAATCTGACACAAAAGAAGACATCGAAGAGTTAAAAAAAGCAGCGAAAATCTAAGATTAGTTGAAGATAGGAGGCTAAGTTACGTTGTTGTAAATCAGTTTGAAGAAGCTTTATATGTGGGGGCATCAAATCCTCTCCGGTGATAACCGGATTTGGCAAATCCGGTTATCACCCCTAGAGGTCACCACGTGTCTCCTATGACACCCCTTAACCGTGGGTAAGGTTCACCCAACCCTAGGGTTCACCCACCTATTTTTGGTTTTTTTTAAAAAATAATAATTCTTTTTTTTAAATTAAAAAACTGTTTTTAGAGTTTTTTTAATATTAAAAATAGTTTTTTAATTTTAAAAAAAGAATTATTATTTAAAAAAAAAATAAAAAAATAGGTGGGTGAACCCTAGGGTTGGGTGAACCTTACCCATGGTTAGTGGGTGTCAAAGGAGACACGTGGTGACCTCTGGGGTGATAACTGGATTTGCCAAATACGGTGAGAGGATTTGATGCCTGTATGGTGATAGAGAAGAAAGAGAGATTTAAAACATGAAAGTCAACACACGAAATTTTCATACGACTTTTCCAAGTTAATAGAAGAAAATCGTTATGAAGGCTTGAGCAAAGTGGCGGTGATACATGTGCTTCTTTCTTTTGACTTCTTTTCTCTAAAATTCTAACTTGTGTTTTATGAGTGGATGTTAAGTTACTCAAGGAGATTAACGTACTACTTGGCTGCTATGCGCGCCACTTAGTATTTGGTCCACCTTGGACGCTTTAGTTGAACACTTTTTTTGACCAACACCTATTATTACCAATTGAGTCTAGGTACAGAGGAATGCTAAGGATACTCTCACAATTCAAAAGTTTCCAACTTCATCCTTTTTTGATAATGAAATAAAAAATATATATAAATTTGTATCACTTGTAGGTAAGGCTGCACTCAAGTCAAGCTAACTCGTCTGTTCATTCAAACCAAGATTCAAGATATGGTAATAACAAAAAAGATAAAAGAAATTAAAAGTGGAAACCCGAACCCTAGCTCTATATTCTTTGTACTAAGGACTACCCCAAATCTTATTTTTGTATATGTATTAATTTTCTGTAGTTTTTATTTAATTTAATAATGAATATTTTTATTAAAATCAAGTAAAATTTAAAAAAAAAAAAAAAACAACGTAATTTCAAACCAAGCAAGCTCGTAAGCTCATTAAGCTGTCATTTCAGGCTCGAACAAATCAATCCATACTTTTATTGAGCTCGAATGTTTAAAAAAAGTCAAGCTCAAGCCAAACCCTGTTTGATTCGGTTCGATTTGGCTTAAGCTCGACTCAAAATACTATATATATACACAGTAATTTTTTAGTAATGTTATTTATATTAATATAAAATAATATTTAACTTTCTTGAGCATAGATAATTATAATAATAATTTATAATAAATAGATTTAAGAAATAATAATAACAATAAAGTTAAAGAAGTTAAAAGTAGAAACCCGAATCCTAACTATCTACTTTTTGTACTGACGGACTACCCCAAATCTTATTTTTGTATATGTATTAATTTTAAGTAGTTTTTATATTTTAATAATGAATATTTTTATTAAAATGAAGTAAAATTAAAAAAATTAATTTCATGCATCAAGCTTGAGCCAATACAAGCTTGACTCGACTTGAATAAAATTTGAACTCGAATGGAGCTCGATCTCAATAAAGCTTGTGTAAATCCCTAAATAGGTGTTGGCAAATTCCGTGATCATTAGATAGGTCATGTGAGTCGAGTTGTCAAGTCGTGTTCAACTTGTCAGAAGAGAAGAGCTAAAGCATCAAGAAGATTGAAGAAAGTGAAGAAAAAGCTCCTACTCTGGATCTAGAAAGGTAATGGACTTAAAGACCCCTACCTAGGTTGGATTTGACTTAGATAACTCTAAACATACCTAGGAGGATAGTTTTAAACCTAACAAAGTTGTTTGATCTTAGTTGAATCAAATAAACATGAAAAGACATATGGTTTGAAAAAAATTATGTCTCAACCGATCGCTCGGTGTTGAGACCGATCGATCGGTGGCCTACCGAGCGATCGGTGGCTATCGACTGGACAAAAATTTTGTATGGGGTATTTTTCCAGAGAGATGATTTTTAACCGAGCGATCGGTCATGAGAACCGAGCGATCCGTTTTGGACCGAGCGATCAGTCATGAGCACCGATCGATCGGTCCCCGTAAAAAGAATTTTTATTTTTCTGGATTCTTTTTTTAAACCCTATATAAACAATTTTTTGGAGACCTAATTTGTATCTTTGTTTATTTTTGAAAGAGTAGAGGTCTGTGAAACTCTTCTAGGGTTTTTCCTATTGTTTTTATTAGATCTTTGTTGATCCCTCCTCTTTCTTTGATCCTAGAGAATGCAAGTATAGATCTAAACCTTTGATCTTGCATTATGTGATCTCAGATCTATATGAGATCCCTCTAGGGTTTGAAATTTCCTAAATTGATTCACAACCCTACACCTTGTGTGTGTGTCCGGTGTTTGATCCGGAGCCTTCGTGGAAGGAGATCGATCGTGTGTGATCGTGGTTTGAAGTAGCTTGAGAAGATTTGGTCGGTATGGAACCGAAGCTGCTACGGCAGAGATCGAACCTGCTGGTTCGTGGAAATCAAGAGTAAGAGTCTATACCTAGGAACGTCGTTTCTGTTTTGGTAAGGTCTTGTCTTGTACTTGATATCTTTTCATAGTGAAGTTTATTGCTGGACAAGGTCCCGTGGTTTTTTCCCGTTAGGGTTTTCCACGTAAAAATCTTCTGTGTTTGATTTGTGTGGATTGTCTGAGTGAATTATTCATTGATTTCTAAACATATTAATTGAAAGATTAAAATTGATTAGAAATTATTAGATAGACCTATTCACCCCCCTCTAGGTCTTAGAGATCATTAATCTGGATAAATTTCAATTTGTATCAGAGCGAGTTCACTGATAAGGCTAATCCCTTAAGTGTGATCCTGTATTATCCATGATCATGAGTACTCTAAGAGAAGGAGGATCCGTCTCTCGTCCCCCACTTTTTGATGGAAATAATTATGCATACTAGAAAGCTAGAATGAGAGCCTTTCTCAAATCTATTGACGAGAGAATCTGGATGTCTATACAGAATGGGTGGACTACGCCCATAAAAACTGTAGGTGATTTGACTGTCGTCAAATATTATGATGAATGGACCAGAGAAGAGCTTGAGTCAAGTGGATGGAACACTAAAGGTCTCAATGCTATCTTTACTGCAGTCACTGCTGAGGAATTCAGACGAATTTCTTCATGTGAAACAGCAAAGGAGGCTTGGGACATTCTTGAAATTACCCATGAGGGTACTACCACTGTTAAAATCTCAAAACTCCAAATGTTAACCACCAAATTTGAACATTTAAACATGGATGACAATGACACTTTTGATGAATTCTATGCAAAACTTAGTGACATTGTCAATGCTAGTTTCAATTTAGGTGAGAAAATATCTGAATCCAAAATAGTTAGAAAAGTCCTTAGATCTCTCCCTGAGAGATTTCAACCCAAAGTCACTGCAATCGAAGAGAGTAAAAATGTTGACTCTCTGAAGATTGAGGAATTGGTTGGTTCACTCCAAACCTATGAACTCAATCTCCATCCATCCAAAAAGAACAAATCTTTAGCCTTGAAATCCATCAAGGAAACTTTGGATGAGGATGACAGTGATAGAGATATGAATGAGGAAGAAATGGCTCTCTTCGTTAAAAAATTTTGAAAATTTTTTAGAACGAAAAAGAGGTTCAATCCCAAACAGGAAGGAAAATCTTTTGAGAAGTCAAAGTCTAAGCCCTGGGAAAACAAGAAAAATTCCAAGAGTGGTGACAAGAAATCCCAAGGTGTTCAATGTTATGAATGCCATGGCTTCGGTCATATTTCACCTAACTGTCCTAACAAGAAGAAGAGTAAGGGCAAGGTGATGAATGCCTGTTGGGATGACAGTGATTCCGAGAATGAAGAATCGGACAGTTCCTCTTCAAGTGAAGATACTGGAAATCATACGGCTTTCACTGTTTCCCTTTCTGGGATTCTTGAGACTACCTCTGCGGTTGATGAAAAGGATAGAAGTGATGAGAGTGTTCATACTGAGTCTAGTGATGACATACAGAAGAGTCAAACTGACTCTGAAAGTGATGAAGATTTGAAAACAACTTATGATAAGTTGTATGCTGAAAGTTTGAAGCTGACTAAAACAAAAATCTCCTTGAGCAAAAAAACTCAAAATCATTCAAAATGAAAGAGATATTTATAAATTAGTAGCAGAAGAGAAGAGTGCTCTAGTTAGTCAGTTGGAAAATGAAAAAGAAGCATTTGTTATGAAAGTTCAATGTCTTTTGGAAGAGAATGTCTCATTGACTAATGTGATCAGAAAATTAGAAGTTGAAAGAGACACTTCCATGAAAGAAATTGAAGAGTTAAGAACTCTGCAAATGGAGCTGGAAACTTTTAAAGACTCTCTTGTTGATAAGGTGAAATTTCTTGAAAAAGAATATCAAATTACCCTTAAAGACAAGACTGACTTGATTCAGAAGGTCTATACTCTTGAAAAAGAAGTAAGAATGTTTGGTAACACTAGCTGCCTAGATGAATTAGTTAGAAAGTATGGGTCAAATTCGAGTAGATCTGGGATAGGACATGCTAACACACCAGCTGGTCCTTTAGCTGTTGGTACAATGGCTAGTGCAGTGTTTGAACCAATACATTCTGATCCTAAAGTGAATCTACCTTCTACATCAAGTACTAAGGCTTATACAAATTTTGTACAGGCTAGAAATACAGCTCCTAAAGTGAATGCTTTGAGGAATCAAATTCCTATTAGAAGAAATCCTCCTCCTCTCCCAAGATTCATACCCACATGTCACTTTTGTGGTGTGAGAGGTCACATACGACCAAATTGTAATGCTTTTAGGAGAGCTCCTCAAAATGGTTCATGGAACCAAAATCAAAGTCAAGGGACTCTTCAAAGGCAGATTCAGGTTCTGGCTGAAAAGTCTAGAATATTGAGCGAAGATGTTAATAGAATTGCTCAAATCTCTATGACAAGAACTGGTCAATTTATTCCAAATGATTATTCAAGAGGAAAGAATTTGACTAATCAAAAAGCTAGAACTGAACAAAATAAGAAAAGGTCAAGGAGGATAAAAAGGAAAAAGGTTTCTAATACACAGTTTAATGATCAAAGATCTAAACAAAGTTTAAAGACTGTGTATGTAAGAAAGGATGACCTGAAGTGCTTCGTCATTCACACTGCCTTGAAAGCCCAAAACATAGAAATGTGGTACTTCGACAGTGGGTGTTCTCGGCATATGACAGGTAACAAGTCCTTATTTACTCAATTTGAGGACTGTCCAGATGGGACTGTTACTTTTGGTGATGGAAGCAAATCTTTAGTAAAGGGGAAGGGTATCATCGATTCACCAGGCATACCAAAATTGAAAGATGCCTTGTTTGTTGAAGGACTGAAAGCTAATTTAATTAGCATAAGTCAACTATGTGATGATAACCATGCTGTGCACTTTACCCAAAATAAATGCTTAGTCATTAATGGTAAAGGTAAGTGTGTTCTAGAAGGGTTGAGAACCACTGACAATTGCTACGGCTTAATTCCCAGTCCTAATCCCTCAAATGTCTGTTATAAGACTAAAATTGAGGAGGTTGATTTGTGGTACCGAAGACTAGGTCACATGAACTTCAAAGACCTTTGTAAAATCTCTAAGAAAGAGCTTATAAGAGGAGTTCCCATACTAGGAAAGCCTTCTACTGCTGTGTGTGGGCCATGCCAAATTGGTAAACAAATTAGAACCCCACATAAGAAGACTTCAAGTATTGCTACTTCATATCCACTGGAATTAATTCATATGGATCTAATGGGTCCTACAAGAACTGAAAGCCTAGGTGGAAAGCTATACATCCTAGTTATGGTTGATGATTTCTCAAAATGTCATGGGTGACATTTATAAGAGAGAAATCCGATGCTTTTGACAATTTCAAAAGTATTTGCTTGAAAATTCAAAATGAGAAAAGATGCCCAATCACTCGAATTCGAAGTGATCATGGAAAGGAGTTTGAAAACTCTAAGTACAACGATTTTTGTGATGAGTCGGGTATCAAACATGAATTTTCTGCACCTATTACACCTCAGCAGAATGGTGTAGTAGAGAGGAAGAACAGGGTTCTCCAAGAGATGGCTAGAGTTATGCTTCATAGCAACAATCTAGCTTCTCATTTCTGGGCTGAGGCAGTTAACACTGCTTGCTATATAGTTAATAGAGTTTTTGTAAGACTTGGAATAAGGAAAACCCCATATGAGTTGTGGAATAACAAGAAACCTAGTGTCAAGTACTTTCGAGAATTCGGAAGTAAATGCTATATCCTTAAGGATAGAGAGCAACTGGGCAAATTTGAATCCCGGACTGATGAAGGGATATTTCTTGGATATTCCACCAACAGTAGAGCTTATCGAGTGTATAACTTGAGAACCTCTACAATTATGGAGTCCATAAATGTAGTTGTGGATAACTCCGGTGTTGAAAATGTGCAACTTGAGGATGATGAAAGTGCTGAAAATGAAAATGTTGAAACTGTTTCAACTCCACTTATTGATAAGCAATCATCTCCATCAAAACCTACACATTCTAGGGTCATGAGTCCTCACACCCCCACTGATATAATTGGTGATGTTGAGAGTGGAGTGAGAACGAGGAAACAAATTGAAAATGAAGTTAGCTACATTTGCTATACTTCATCTTTTGAACCCAAGAATGTAGCTGAAGCTCTTGCAGATGATAATTGGATAAATGCAATGCAAGAAGAGTTACTTCAGTTTACTAGGAATGATGTTTGGTATTTAGTACCTAGGCCTAACAATACAAATGTGATAGGTACCAAATGGATTTTCAAGAACAAATCTGATGAAAAAGGTACTATCATAAGAAATAAGGCTAGGTTAGTTGCACAAGGATACACCCAAATTGAAGGTATTGACTTCGATAAAACGTTTGCTCCTGTAGCCAGGCTAGAATCAATAAGAATTCTTCTAGCTGTGGCTTGCCATATGAAATTCAAACTTTTTCAAATGGATGTTAAGAGTGCCTTTCTGAATGGCATTCTACATGAGGAAGTCTATGTGGAACAACCAAAAGGGTTTGAAGATCCACATCACCTTGATCAAGTCTATTGGCTAAAAAGGGCCATCTATGGTTTAAAGCAAGCTCCAAGAGCTTGGTATGAGAGGCTGACTACTTATCTCTTGGAAAACGGATTTTCGAGAGGGGGAGTAGACAGAACCCTTTTCATAAAGAATGTGAAAGGTGATATTGTTATCGCCCAGATATATGTTGATGACATAGTGTTTGGTTCCACATTAGACTTACATGCTCGTTCATTTGCTGAACAAATGAAAAATGAATTTGAAATGAGCATGGTTGGTGAGCTAAGTTTCTTCCTTGGTCTTCAGATCAAGCAATTGGATTCTGGGATCTCAGTATCTCAAATCAAATATGCTAAAAATCTAGTGAAGAAATTTGGCATGAGCTCTGCTAAGCATGTAAGAACTCCTATGAGTTCTACTACAAAACTTAGTAAAGATGCTACAGGCAAAGATGTTGATCAAACTTCTTATAGAAGCATGATTGGTAGTTTACTCTACTTAACTGCTACTAGACCTGATATAGCCTTTAGTGTTGGTGCATGTGCTCGCTATCAAGCGAGCCCAAAAGAGTCTCACTTGCTTGCAGTTAAGCGTATCATTCGATATGTGAGTAGAACTCTATCATTTGGACTCTTGTATTCTTTTGATACAAATACCACGATAGTTGGATATTCCGATGCCGATTGGGCCGGAAATGCTGATGATAGGAAGAGCACCTCTGGAGGATGTTTCTATATTGGAAACTGCTTAGTTGCTTGGCTTAGCAAAAAGTAGAATTCAATTTCATTGTCCACTGCAGAAGCTGAGTACATAGCAGCTGGCAGTTGTTGCACTCAACTTCTGTGGATGAAGCAGATGTTGAATGATTACGGGATTGAACAGAGCACTATGACTGTGTATTGTGATAATTCAAGTGCTATCAATATTTCCAAAAATCCCGTTCAACATTCTCGCACAAAACACATAGACATAAGACATCACTTCATCCGTGATCTTGTTGAGCAAAAGATTGTGTCTATAGAGTATGTCCGAACAGAGAATCAATTTGCGGACATTCTAACAAAACCCTTAGATTCCCTTAGGTTTGAACTCCTTAGGAAATCCATAGGTTTGTGCGGAGTTGAGTAAAGATGTACTTATTTCATAGCCTATGTGTTCTTCATGTTCTATTTATGTCATAGAGCTATTTTTTTTGTTATTTTCTTTAAGTAATAAAAATCCAAAAACATTAAAATAATAATAATAATAATAATAATAATAATGTGTTTGTATGACCTTCTTTCCAATCATTTTGCTTAAAGTTATTTCTTTGAAATCACATTTAAACATATAATGCAAGGATAAATATTTCATAGGATTGGATAAATTAGGATAGGTCAACTGTTGGTTTGATCTTGTGATTGAATTTGGTCATGCTAACTAATCTCAGTTAGAGTTGAGTAAACAAAGATGTTATATATTGCACATGCACTCTGACTGATTCTTTAGATGGTATTAGTTCCTATTTAAAGGTTCTGATATTATACCATATGGTTCCCTAGATTAATCAAATCTAGTATAACCAATGTCATAAAAAATTCCATAAGGTGAGCCCCCTAGTTATAAAAATTATTGACATGGAGAGGACTACCTGTGAGTTTGTGTGATAGCTACTAGTGAATGCAAACAGTGAGTAATGGCTACCTAGACAAACAGTAGGTATCTATATGGATTGCTAGTGTGAAAGCCCCCACTGTCATTAGAAAGAGCTACCTTCTCACTTGAGTGAAAGTCACCAATGTGCTAAAAACTATATATGTGTACTCCAAAAAGAATTTTCACAATGAGTACAATTTGACTGAAAAAGAAATAAAATAAATTTGTTAGTCAAATTTGGGGTAAAAATTGCTCATCATATAAGTATGGATGTTTATTGGTTTTAAAACTAGTTTTTGAAAATTTTAGAGTCCCATTTGAGCTATAATGTCAAAATCTAGCTTAAGGAATGAAACCAATTCAAAGAGTCAAGTAATGAATTTTGATTTCACACTCACATTACTTCTAATTGTTTCTTGAGTCTGATTGTGAATTTGATGCAAATACCATATTTAATCACCGGTGAAAATCAATTATTGTTTACATAATTCTTGTTTATGACTGTACTTGATATATCAATTCTTAGGTGATTATTCTTTATGATTTTAATGAAATCAATTATTGCAAATTTTTTGGTGAATTGGTTATTTTGAGGTGAAAATGAGTTTTTAATGTTCCATTGGTTGAGGGGGAGAAAAAGGTTTTAAAAGTAAAATTTTTTAAAAAATTTTCAGACCACCGATCGCTCGGTGTTAAAGACCGATCGATCGGTCTTTCGTGAACAGAGTTATAAAACCCTCATTTCTATTTTTTCTGTTCACTTCTTCTCCGAACTCTAGAGCGATCTCTCGGTTTCCTCTCCTCCAAATCCTTCCTACGGTCATTTCATTCACCTCTAAGGGTTTTCCAAGCATCAAAAAGGTAAGCCTTGTCCGTTTTCTTGAGTATAGATTGATTTTCTCATCTAGGGCATCGTCGATTCATCTATGGCTTTCCTTTTGTCCTTAATTTTTCTAGCCTATCTCATGTCTGGCGTTCCCAAACGCCGGAGGTTGGTCCTCAACAACCAAGAGTACCCTCCTGAAGATGAGCAAAACCAAGAGCCTTTTACTTTCACTCCAATAGGGCATGGTATTTCAATTGGGGACAGGTCAATTCGTAGAATGATAGATTCTACAACTGAGAATCGACAAAAATCTTTGGCTGATAAAACTCGGAAAAATAAAGGTAAAGCTTCATCTTCCCAGTCCAGTCAGTTATCCCAGTTCATAAGTCCTACTGCTGCTCAACTCTATAGTGAGTATTTTAGCAAGAAAGGTGTAATGGTTGAAAGGGACATTCAAATTGCCGATTTTGGTGATTATTATCTTCCTAAACTCATTTCAGATCGTAAATGGGAAGGTATACTTACCTTATCCGGTCCTGCTTCTGTCCAGTTAGTTAGGGAATTTTACTCTAATTTTTTTGAAATCAACCATAAAAAATGGTCATTCAAATCTCGAGCATTAGAACAATCTGTTGTCATAAATGCTGATTTGATTTCTAAATTCCTTGGCTGTCCTCAAGTTCCAAATGCATATTATCCTTATAATTATAAGAGTGATGAGGATAAAGACATCATGGAACATGTTGTTACCTTTCTTTGTGGTACTCCTACGTTTTGGGTTGGGTCTCTTATTGAAGTGGCGAAACTTACTAATGATGCTAGACTAGTAAACCTAGTTATGAGTGCAAATATCCATCCAAAGGTTCATAATGCGGACCTTAGGGAAGATAGAGCTAGGTTTCTGTTTAGTCTTCTACGTGGGCGTGATATTGATCTTGCCGCTCACATCATTGACTTGATGATCCAAGCCCATCAAACTGTTACAGCAGTTGGAGCCCTACCATTTGGTTCACTCATCACTAAACTTCTTGGTTCTCAAGGAGTTATCGCTCCTCCTGGTGTTCCTACTCGAGTTCCTAAGGGTCCAATCAACAAAAAGACCCTAGCTCAGAGTTTTTCACATGCCTCAGTTCGAGATACAGAGGAGGGAGCAGAAGTTGGTGCTGGGACATCTCGTCCTCCTCCGGCCACTATGGATGATCTTGCCAGGATGATACGAGAGATGCAGATGGATCTCAGGACTCATGTTTCGTCATACGAGGAGTTTACTATAGACGTTCGTGGTAGACTTGGATCTCTCGATGCAGCAGTGCTGGGCGTACAGAGAGATGTTCGGGATTTTTGAGCTTACTATGAGTCCCAGCTCACTTCTAATGATGAGCAGGAGTGATAGTTAGAGTGATGTACTAGGATAGCAACTCCTTCTGGTTCATGTGTATATTTTAGAGTTTATCTTAGTTCTAGTTTTTGTTTGACATTTCGATGTATTTTGTCTTGGTTGTACTTAGTACAAACCTATTTGGATATTTTAACTTGTTATGGATTTCTGCATTTGGATGGTTTCTTATATCTCATCTCATTTGTGTTTATGCGTTAATTTTATTGTTAATAGTCCGCCTTTGGCATTTCGAGCCAAAAAGGGGGAGAGTGCATGATAACACATGGATATGATGATTTTGTGGACGTGGATGATAATTGTGTGGATGATGTTATGGAAACATACTTAACATGTTATGGATATTTCCCATATTTTATTTCCAATGCTTCACAGGTTTTTGATTTAGCATGTGCAGGCAAACAGGTTGTAAGTTTGGTGAATCATGACAAGCTAACATGCCAAAAGTCATGTAATTATTTTTGAGTCATGTAAAGGTCAATTTTCCATTTTTGAATCATTTGGGAAAATTTGAACCTAGTATATGAGTTAGTCTTGTTTTGTCCCGGAATTGCCAAAGGGGGAGATTGTAAATCCCTAAATAGGTGTTGGCAAATTCCGTGATCATTAGATAGGTCATGTGAGTCGAGTCGTCAAGTCGTGTTCAACTTGTCAGAAGAGAAGAGCTAAAGCATCAAGAAGATTGAAGAAAGTGAAGAAAAAGCTCCTACTCTGGATTCAGAAAGGTAATGGACTTAGAGACCCCTACCTAGGTTGGATTTGACTTAGATAACTCTAAACATACCTAGGAGGATAGTTTTAAACCTAACAAAGTTGTTTGATCTTAGTTGAATCAAATAAACATGAAAAGACATATGGTTTGAAAAAAATTATGTCTCAACCGATCGCTCGGTGTTGAGACCGATCGATCGGTGGCCTACCGAGCGATCGGTGGCTATCGACTGGACAAAAATTTTGTATGGCGTATTTTTCCAGAGAGATGATTTTTAACCGAGCGATCGGTCATGAGAACTGAGCGATCCGTTTTGGACCGAGCGATCGGTCATGAGCACCGATCGATCGGTCCCCGTAAAAAGAATTTTTATTTTTCTGGATTCTTTTTTTAAACCCTATATAAACAACGTTTTGGAGACCTAATTTGTATCTTTGTTTATTTTTGAAAGAGTAGAGGTCTGAGAAACTCTTCTAGGGTTTTTCCTATTGTTTTTATTAGATCTTTGTTGATCCCTCCTCTTTCTTTGATCCTATAGAATGCAAGTATAGATCTAAACCTTTGATCTTGCATTGTGTGATCTCAGATCTATATGAGATCCCTCTAGGGTTTGAAATTTCCTAAATTGATTCACAACCGTACACCTTGTGTGTGTGTCCGGTGTTTGATCCGGAGCCTTCGTGGAAGGAGATCGGTCGTATGTGATCGTGGTTTGAAGTAACTTGAGAAGATTTGGTCGGTGTGGAACCGAAGCTGCTACGGCGGAGATCGAACCTGCTGGTTCGTGGAAATCAAGTGTAAGAGTCTATACCTAGGAACGTCGTTTCTGTTTTGGTAAGGTCTTGTCTTGTACTTGATATCTTTTCATAGTGAAGTTTATTGCTGGACAAGGTCCCGTGGTTTTTTCCCGTTAGGGTTTTCCAAGTAAAAATCTTCTGTGTTTGATTTGTGTAGATTGTCTGAGTGAATTATTCATTGATTTCTAAACATATTGATTGAAAGATTAAAATTGGTTAGAAATTATTAGATAGACCTATTCACCCCCCCTCTAGGTCTTAGAGATCATTAATCTGGATAAATTTCAGCTTGTTTAAGCCAAGTCAAGCCTAAACATTTCAACTTAATTCAAGCTCAAGCCAAACTACAGCATGTTCAAGCCAATGTCAAGCTTGGCTCATCTTGGCTCGAATACCCCCCCTTACTTATAGGTAGTGTTGTTGAAGGGCAAGTCTTAAAATAAATCCAAACACATCCTCCTAAAATAAAATAGTGTAATAATTATTTTTATTGAAAAATTTATAAAAATAAGAATTTATTACAATTAAATTTATAATAAAATTAAAAGTAATAACACACGCATATATATGAGGAATGTTAACCTTCACCAAGACTAATTAACTTGGTAAATTTCATCGAACTTTTTAATCTTATGTATTGAATATCATTTTATTAAATATAAATGTATTATGATATTTTCATAAGGGATAATTCATTAAATAGGAAAGAGAAAAAGTATAAGAACAGTCAAATTTTTGGTCTCTCTTGCATTTAATGAATAGTCCTTATTAAAAGACTAAATTATCCTTAAATTTTAGTGAGATTGATAATTAAAAAAGTCTAGTGAAAATTATCAAATTCAGTGAATGTTAACAAGACCCATATATAATTATAAGATTAAAAATCTCAAGTCTAGATGAACATAACAAAAATAGAAAAAAAATCAGTTCATTTTTTAGCAAAATTAATATTTGCGCACCATAAAGTCAACAACTCGTGTTGCTGATTACTTTAAGTGCTATTTACCTTTATGGCAATGTCTATCGGCTGAAGATATTTGAAAATGAGCAATAGTTTGCTCCATGAGCAAAGAGCGAACTAATGCTCTAATGCTCCTAGCTCTCTTTTAACCTTTGTGATTAAATTTTTTTTACTAAAAACCAAGAGTAGGTAAGTGAACCTTAGGGGTGTCTAAATCTTAATCACAATTAAAGAGAGTTAAATAGGGGACACATGATAGAAAAAGGGCACCTGAGACGCGCCCCTTTCATCACTGACTGAGGTGGTGATTATTTTCCTTTTGAAATTGGAAAATAATCACCTCTTCGGTTGGTGATGCGAGGAGAGGCATCTCTGCCCCTATTTTCTTGCCACGTGTTTCCCTTCTACCCCATTTAACTGTGGTTATGATTTATCCACCTTTAAGATTCCTCCATCTACGTTTGTTTTTTAGAAAAATAAATTATAAAAACATTAACGAAAATATTAAAAAAAAACTAACCCGAGTTAATAAGAGTTGAAAGATCGGCAACGTGAGAGCGAGGACGTGTGGAGCGAACTATTGCTCTTTGAAATTATCTTACATGCAAGCACGTGCGACATTCAATTAGGTGGTCGGTTAATAAGCTGGGCTTTAAAACCATCATTTCCTTGTGCAATCCCAGCTGATAAATGGATTCAAAACTAGATTCTGGGGGGCGCAGTAGATTAAGAATTTTTCAGACCTATCAAGGGTTTTGACCACGTGTTGTATAGAAAATGGATGTTCTCTTTTGACACGTGATCTTCTCCGTAGTTGCTCGAGAAGAGCACGACCATTCTCTATTTAGGTACCTGCACAACAACAATACATGGTTGGTTAGTGGTGTTTTTTGGTAAACTCAATCATACCACAAGACAATGATTGAAGGCAAATACAAGGAAATACTCACACCACCCATGCAAACCCACACACACACCCAGCATGGTTAGTGGTTAGTTTGGGAGATTGTAGCTCTTGCGGACTCGTCACCATGGGCCATTACTAGCGCAAGTGCCGATTGTTCTTTCATGGTGTCGATTGTTTGGTTTGCACACTTTTTCTTTTTGGAATGCCAAGGCTGTATATGTATCGGCGATGGGTTGGGGTGGAAAACGAAACGGATTACCTTTGGGCTCTAGCAGATTGTCACGGTTAACTTTTTGATTTTGCGGAACAACCGTGCGGTGCCTCAATCATCCCATGATCTTGGCCAGCCTTACACCATTACACTATCCATCCATTGAACCGACCCAACATCTCGTGCTACAATGCTACGACAAGGTACGACCCACTACCGAGTCTCATCTGCTAAGCTATACTCAGCTGGCTTACGCATCACTTCATTGTGTCGCACCTGACACTCGTCCAACACATAAGGTTCCCGCATCACCGAGGTTCCATCTCACGCATCTCTCATGATACTAAGGTTCCCCGATCAAGCCGAACATCCAACACGGCCCGATACTCTCGAACACGACTATCGGTCATCCCCCACGCATCACGGATAGTACAGGAGCATCACTGCCCCATTTACTGAGCATTGATGGCATAACACCCACAACACAATCCTCGGTCCTCTGACCGAGTATCCCAACCATACCTCGCGTCCCTCCTAGACGACCATGATGCATACGCACACTTAAAGGTCATACTAGGATGAAACCTCTTGCCCGAAGGCTCTTGCGCAGTGCTAGGAAGTCCGTCTCCTTTGTACCGTCCTTGGATGCTCCAACAACCATCCAAGGAGACTCCAAGATCCCCTTCAGGATCCTAGTGCCCGCCCCCAACTCCTTTGGAGTTGCTCATTAGGTGGCCCCAGATGTGTCACAAGGGAAGGTAGAGTTACGCCCTTCTCCTCAAGGTGGATGATAAAACTTTCACCATTTACCGGAAGGAAACATCACCATTGCTGGTGGAGTCATACTGGTCTTTTACGGAACAATACACTGAATATCCACAAACCGTCTGTACCATTATACTCGTTTTAACTTTCTCTTCGAATGAAGGTACTATCGGCCCTACTTCCAACCTACCATATGGGCCCCACAACACTCGCCCACATGTGTCCGACCAAGCACCAAACTCAAGCTTCACTCCATAACTCTTCGTGTGCACTTCACCCAATCCATAGTACCTCATACACAACATCAAGACACCTCTATGTCCCTTCACTTCGATACCTCAACACTAAGGCACCAACCTTGCACCATGCTGCACTATCGCTTGCATAGTGCCTCACCTATCTCCTAGGCTAAGGCGGAGTTTGATCAGGGTTAGGATTGCTAACCAAAGTTAAGTCAAACAAACCATGATTAGGGTTGCTAACCACAGTTAAAGGGAGGTATGATCAAGCCCGATAGGCTAAGATAGGGGCCCGATAGGCCGAGGATAAATTCGGTAGACTAGTTTTTCAGCTTGGTAAGCCAAAACCAAGAGTAACCCCAGTTAGGGTTGCTAACCGGGGTTAAGGGTGGTCTAACCTCGGTTAGGTTTGCTAAACAGGGTTGAAATTGGCCAAGGCCTGTTTTATGGTCCAAATAGGATTTTTTGTGAATTTTTCAGATTTTACCAAGGTTAAAAGGGGCTTAACCATGGTTAAGGAAGGTGTTAACCATGGTTAAACTAATTTAACCGTGGTTAAGGATGCAGTTAAATTTTGTTTACTTGTTTTCTATATTTTTAGATTATTTTAGATTTTTAGAGAATTTTCAGAATTTTTTCCTTATAGTTGGGTCAGTTAACCATAGTTAAAATCTAACCGGGGTTGGGTTAACCCTTGGTTAAGGCTGGGGAAGTCTGAGAATGGGCCCAGGGCCTAGGCAGGGCCTAGAGTGGCTTCCTACCAGGCTTGGACCCTGTGCAAACAACCCAAAGTTTAAAATTCAATAATTGAGGTAAGAGAATTACCGTCATTAAGACAGTTATTTAACCGTGATTTACGTGCTGATAACTCGGGTTAGGGGTACAACCAGGGGGTTTTGAACCGATGAAGTTGAAGAGGGGGCTTCAGGAAAGAGAATGAGCTTGGGATGGGCCCCACAATGAGCCAAAGTGGCCCTGCTCAATTGCTAATAATGGTGGTAGATGATCTACCACCATTATGCACTGTGTTGATTTTTCAAATTTTAACCATGGTTAGGCTTAACCCATGAACCTGGGAAGGCCAGGTTAGACTCAGAGGGGTCTGGGGAATCTAGTCCAGGCCCTGGAATGGATCAGGGCCCCACCCAGAAAAAAGGTTGAAACAAGCTGTAAACTAAACTGCCAGGAATAGCAATACTGAATTTACCACAATTCCTGGATTTTTTGAAAATCAGGGTTTTACCCTCATGGACTATGCACCAGTGTAACCAGGGGTTCCCTCATGAACTGAGGGACCCCCAGGGGGTCTAGTGTGGGTCTGAGAGGCTCAAGGAGTGGCTTGTATCCATAGGGCTTCCCCACACCTATGATCAAGGTGGGGGAATACCCTTGTGTTGGATTTGAACAAAAGTAAACAACATGAAATAAAAATGAAGTCCCCTGGAAGTGACCAGGGGCTCACTGAGAATGAAAAAAAGTAAAAAAAGGAGTAGGCGATGCCCTACCCAAATGCTCTGCTTCTTGCCGTGAGGGTAGTGGCCGGTGGAGATGCTGCACAGTGGTGGTGCCCTTGTGATGGTGCTGCACAGATAAAGGGGAGGAGCTGGATCTGATTTCAGAACTGTAGAGGGCTTAAGGAAGCTTGAATGAGGGTTATAGGCCTTGATTTTTCAACAGAAATTCGGAGTGGGATGTTTTCAAATCGATTTCAAGGTTGTGGGTGGTGGATTTTTATAGCAGAGAGCCTTGGGACACTATGGGGATTAAGGGGGGAGGGGTGGAAGGTGGTTGGACCCTTTGGAGGTGTAGTGAGGGAGGTGAGGTGATGGTGGAGTTTGCAGGGAGGTTGGCTTCTTAAAATTGGGCCTAGCCCATGCACACCCGTGGAAGGGGAGGTTGGCTTTCGGATTTTTGGGCTTACAGGTTCAGGCCTTAGTGGCTATGGTCTTAGGGTTTAAGCCCTAAGGGCTTTAGGGCTAGGCTAGGGCTACGGTTTGGTGTTACCTAGGGTTAGGGTTTGGTGCTAGGGTTGTCCTAGGGTTTGATTTAGGGTTTCACTAGGCTTAGGTCCTAGGGTTTAACTAGGGTTAGGGAGTTAACCTAGGGTTTATCTTGAGTGGAGTCCTAGGGTTTAGCTAGGGTTTAAGGGGACTTGGCTGGGGGTAACCTTAACCATGGTTAGATAGTGGTGTAAAAATTGGGTGCTTACAGCTGCCCCTCCTTGTTAGAGAATGCTAAGGTTGGCGATTCGAATGACAAGGACTGGAATCATCCTATTTTTACACTAAGATTGGATCTTAGGGATGCAGTATGATGACATGTATGCGTGCAATGCAAAAATAGTGAGTGCGATGAAGTGGTATGGGCACTGCTGGGGAAGAGGGAGTAGTTCAGTCTACTCACTAGGGATTGATGAATGTAGGGATGGCATAGCCCGGAGGCGCTAGTCGGAGGGATTTGATGAAATCGATCGAAAGACACGTAGGGTGTTGAGAACACATAAGGTGTTGCAAGAGGGACATGCAAGAAATAATTTTGCAGTGTGATGAGGTTGTCATGGAGCACACAGGATGTCGAGGACACGCGGGGCGTCGAAGGAGTGATATGCAGGAGGTAATACTGCGGTATGACAAGATTGTCAAAGAGCACACAGGATGTTGAGGACACACGAGGATGTCGAGCAGGTGACATGCAAGAGGTAATGCTACTGTATGACAAGATTGTCATGGAGCACTCAGGATGTCGAGGACACACGGAGGTGTCGAACAGGTGACATGCAAGAGGTAATGCTATGGTATGATAAGATTGTCATGGAGCACACAGAATGTCGAGGATACACGGGGTGTCGAAAGGGATGACATGCAGGAGGTAATATTGCAGTATGACACGAGTTTCATGGAGCACACAGGATGTCGAGGACACACGGGGTGCCGAAAGGGATGACATGCAGTAGGTAATGCTGCGGTATGACGAGATTTTCATGGAGCACACAGGATGTCGGGGATACACGGGGTGTCGCAGAAGTGACATGCAGGAGGTAATGTTGTGGTATGACGAGATTTTCATGAAGCACATAGGATGTCGAGGACACACGGGGGTGTCAAAAGGGTTGACATGTAGGAGATAATGTTGCAGTATGATGAGATTCTCATGGAGTACACAGGATGTCGAGGACACACTGGGGTTTTGAAATTAGGGCATGTCGAAGAGGCACTAGCTGGATTGATTCGAAATGACCGAGAGGCACTGGATTTTGATCAAGTTGATTGATGTTGAGGGGTTTGGTCACATGAGTTGTGACGCTATGATGTCATACAGAGGATAGAGGCGAGGATGTTGTTAACTGTGACTTCCGGGGATGTATAGTGTTGGCTTCTTCTACTTTGTCTTGCCTGAGCTGCTCAGTGCAAGTTGGTATGACCAAGTCTGGATACCGAAAGTTCTGCTTTGAAAAATGCTTTTTAGAAAAGTGTTTGGACTTTTACAAAGAGTTTTTGATTTTGACAGAAAGAAAGCTTAGCTTAGCTTAGCTTTTAGAATTGTTAGAGAATTGCCTTTGTCTTTCACTCTCGGAGAGTGGAGTATGACGCTGAAGAGGTTTTGTCACCGTTGGGGATATTCGTGGGTAAACCTGTTTGTCTTACCATTGCTAGAGATTGGACTCTGGTTGGGGAGAAGCTTGCTGGAGAGAAAATTGGATGCTTCTATACTCTTGTGGAGGAGAGCACTTGTAGAGGGCAATTGGAGGCTTCTATTGGGGGTCTGCTGGGGAATGTGACACGTTGAAAACCACTGCTGGGGATCTGTTGGCTGGAGATTAGACTCTAGCTGGGGGTTACCTTGTTGAAAGCTGCTAGCTGCTACTTAGGGAATTGTGGCCTCTACTGGAGACTACTGTCTGGGAGTCTGTTTCTCAATTTTGTCTGCTGGGGGATTACCACAGAGGTACCTATTTCTCAATGCCATCTGCAGGCAACCTGTGGGGGATTGTCGGGAGTTCAGCGAGACTGCTTGCTGTCGGATTCTGTTGCCAAACTACTCTTCAGCCTTTCTCCTTTTTTTATGCTTGGAATGACCAAGTCATGAGATTTGCATAATTTTTGCGCGATGAGACCATTGCCGGTTTTTCTCATGCCTGCGAAGTTGATTGATTCTTGTTCTTTTTTTGCCCTAGTCATAAGATTAGGTTTGGGGTCGCGTGATTTTTGTGCAATAAGAACGTTGCTAGTTTTTACTTATGCCCACGAATTATTGAGAAAAATTGGACTTCTCCCGTCATTATCTTGAATGGCGCTCCTCTGGGGATTTATAGAGACTATGTTTCTGCTGAGGATATAGATGTGATATTGCAGTTGCATTTGTAGTTTCTAGGGGATCTAGAAGGACTTAGAGTATAATGAAATGTAGGATGGGAGACCGAAGTTTGGGGCACCCTATTGTAGTTGATTTGTACTCCCTTGGAGATTTGTTTTGTCATAATTAATTTTCACTCTCTTGGGGGGTTTTGCTGTTGAAGATTGGGATTCCCGAGAGTATTTTTTTTTGGAGTCCGTCGGGGAATTTGAGAGAGGTTGTCTTTGCTGGGGAGGCTGAGAGAGGTTGTCTCTGCTGAGGAGAGAGAGGTTGTCCTTGCTCGGGGATTATTTTTTCAGGAGAGGAAAGAGTCCGGAGAGATTGTCTCTATGGGGAGTCTCTGGCTTTTGAAAATGTTTCAACTTTTAATTTGGGTTTTCCTTTTGATGGAAAATTTCTACCCTTGAGAGCCGATTCATCTGGTGAAGTTGAGGGGGATTTTGCTCCATTGGACTCTGTGGGGAGAGATTTTTAGAGAGGTTTTAGTTCCACTGTGGGTGATTTGACTCTGCATGGGGGAGTCGGGGGGGAGGTGTGACTTTTCTGGGGAGGAGTTGCTTCACGGGAGAAAGTTAGGGAAGGTATGATCCCCTTTTGTGACCGCACCTAATTTGTCAGGTTGCCTACGTACCCTTTGCAGGATCAAGTCATGACATAGTTCAGGCATATGTCACAGGCTGGTGAGGGAGGGTGTCCCTGAAAAAGTTTTATGAAAGAAGGGCTTGATAGGCTCGAGAGGCTAACTAGCTCATTTCATTGATTTGTAAAAATGAGTTACATGGCTGGGGATAAAGAGTGTGCCAAGGATGACCTCATGTCATTTCTCAGAGAAACTACAAGTGCAAAGCACCTATTAGATCTAGAACCTAAGCGTAGTATTGTTTAACTTTGTCCATGTTAACGGGCTCTGGGAGGTTTTCGTCATCCATATGTCGGAGTCGAAGGGCACCACTTGAGAATTTGTCTCAGACGATGTATGAGCCTTCATAATTGGGAATGAATTTACTACTTGAGTCAGGGTGATTTGGCAACATTTTCTGGAGAACCAGGTTGCCGATCTCAATGCTTCGTGGCTTAACTTTCTTGTTGAATGCCCTAGCCATGCGCCTCTGATAGGCTTGAGAGTGATTGATAGCTTTCAGTTGCGGCTCTTCGATTAGATTCAGCTGCTCATACCGGGTCTATGCCCATTCTGCCTCTGAGAGTTCTGCTTCCATTAGCACCCGGAGTGATGAAACTTGTACTTTGATGGGGAGGACTGCTTCCTTACCATAAGCCAAAGAGAATGGTGTTGCCCTAGTTAAAGTTTGGATAGACGTTTTGTAGGCCATGAGAGCATATGGTAGCATCTCATACCAGACAGTGTAATTGGTTGTCATCTTCTCTATGGTTTTCTTCATGTTCTTATTGGTGGCTTCAACTGCACCATTAGTCTGTGATCTGTATGGTGTAGAGTTGTGATGTTGGATCTTGAACTTCTGGCAGTGATCAGTTATTCCCTTGTTGCAGAAGTTGAGAGCATTGTTTATTATAATCTCATATGGGACCCCATATCGATAGATGATATTCCGTTTTAGAAAACGCTGAACCATTGTGGCTGTGATGTTGGCATAAGAAACTGTCTCGACCTATTTTGTGAAGTAATTGATTGCAACCAGGATGAATCGATGTCAGTTTGATGGTTTTGGAGCTATGGGTTTGATGACGTCGATGCCCCAGGCTGAGAATGGCCATGGAGCAGTAAGGTTGTGCAGTCTGGTTGGCGGTGCATTGACCTTGTCGGCATAGATTTGGCACTGGTGGCACTTCTGTACATGCTTACAATAGTCAGATTCCCTTGTGGACCAGTAGTAGCCCAGTCTGAGTATCTTCTTAGACAGCTTCAACCCATTAATGTGTGGGCCTCAAGTTCCCCCATGAACTTCTTCGACTACCTGTGCTATTTCTCTGGTGTCTAGGCATCTGAGTCAGAGTAGGTTCAGAGTCCTTTTGTACAAGATTCCTTCGGAGAGGACAAACTAAATGGCCAGTCTTCTGATTGTCTGGCGGTCTATTTTGGTAGCATCGAATGGGAAGGTCTCGTCCTTGAGGTATTGCTTAATGTCTGCATACCAAGGCTTGTTGTCTGATACCTCTTCAATCTAAAGGCAGTAGGCAGGTTGATCCTACTATTGAATCTTGATTGGCCAGAGCATAATGCCTGTGGGGATCTAAACCATGAAAGCGAGAGTAGCCAATGCATCGGCAAACCTGTTGTGGTTCCTGGACCTATGACTGAAGTTGATTCTTCTGAACCAAGTAATTAGCACGTTGAGGTAGGTTAAGTACGGGACTAGCCTTGCTTCTTGGATGGATCAAGATTCATTTGCCTGACAGATTACCAAAGATGAGTCTCTGTAGACGTCAACCTCCTCGATCCCGATGTCCAAGGCTTCTTTCAGTCCGGCTATGCATGCCTCATATTCTGCTTCATTGTTTGAGCATTTGAATTTCAGCTTGACTGAAATAGGGAGGTGTGCTCCCTTAGGTGAGATCAGGAATGCTCATGCCCCATGCCCATGACTGTTAGCTGCTCTGTCAAAGTATAACTCTCAACTGAGGTACTACTGTTCTTCTGCTTCTGCATACAGGATGGCTTCGTCTGAAAATTGATCATGTACTGAAACATAGTCTTGTGCTGGACTGTGGGCAAGGTGATCTGTAATCGCCTGCCCCTTAATTGACTTCTGAGTCATGTACGTGATGTCGAATTCAGACAACATTATAACCATCGGGCAGTCCTTCCGGTAGTGGCTGGCTTTTCTAGAAGGTATTTGTGTGGCTCCATTCGGGAGGTCAGGATTGCCGGATAAGAAAGCAGATAGTGCCGAAGACACTGAATAGCCCAGACCAGTGCCAAACAAGTCTTCTCAAGAGGGTTATACCGCTCTTTATACTCTAGCAAACGCTTAATGATGTAGTAGATGGATTACTTTGTTCTGCCTGTCTCATCGTATTGTGCCAGGACGCACCCCATTGAGGTCTCTTATACTGAGATGTATAGTAGCAATGGCCGTCCCGGTGTAGGAGGCACAAACATCAGAGGGTTGAGGAGATATTGCTTTATTCTATTAAAAGTTTCTTGTCAATTAACTGTCCAGACTATAGGTACATTCTTTCAGAGAAGTTTGAAGATTGGATAACATATTAGAGTGAGCTGAGAGATGAATCGACTGATGTACTGAATTCTATCCAGGAACCCGTGGATTTCATTTTCAGTTTGGGGAATTGGCATTTTGATGATAGCCTTAGCTTTAGCTGGATCGATCTCGATGCCTCTCTTGCTGACTATAAAGCCAATGAGCTTTTCCGATGAGGCTCCAAAGACACATTTGGTCGGATTTAGTTTCAGGCCGAACTCTCGGAGTTTGTCACAGAGTCTCTTTAAGTCTTCAGGGTGCTACCTGACAGTAGGTAATTTGACGATCATGTCATCCACATAGATTTCTATTGACTTGTGGATCATGTCGTTGAACAGTGCCGTCATGGCTCTCTGGTAAGTTGCCGCTGCGTTCTTGAGTCCGAAGGGTATTATCTTTTAGTAGAACGTGCCCCAAGGTGTGATGAAGGAGATTTTCTCCATATCTTCTTCTGCCAGTCTAATCTGGTTGTATCCAGAGAAACCATCCATGAATGAGAGTGTCTTGTACCTTGCAGTGTTGTCGATCAAAATTTCGATGTGCGGGAGAGGGAAGTTGTCTTTAGAGCTTGCCTTGTTCAGATTCCAGTAGTCGATGCACATTCGAACCTTGCCGTCCTTCTTGGGTACCGGTACAATGTTGGCTAACCACTCAGGATAGGTTACCACTATCAGGAAGCCTGCTTCGATCTGCTTCTCTATCTCTTCTTTGACTTTTTGTGACTATTCGGGCCTCATCCATCTCAGTTTCTGCTTAACCGGTCTGACATTAGAGTTCAGGGGTAGTCTGTGTACTACCAATGCAGGGTCTAAACCGGACATGTCTGCATTTGACTAGGCGAAGACGTCACTGTAGCTTCTCAAGAAGCTGATCATGTCTGCTCTTTACTGCGGGCTTATGGTTGTGTCGATCTTGACTAGCTGGGGAATATTTGCGGATCCTAGGTTCACTGTCTCAGTGTCCTCCATGTTCAACTGCAGTAGCCCTCTACTGTGTTTCAGGAGGTCCAAAATCTCCTGAGGCGGTTCCTTTTCCTATTCTGAGTTATACTCTACTTCTGAGAGTTCAAGGAGGGTTTGAGGGGTAGCCCTGTCAAAGGTGATTTCCTGACAAATTAATTAGCTTAAGTTCAACGTGCTTATGTTTTTTTGTTTTTGTTGGTTTCAGGATACTAGGCCTTCTAGGGGAAGAGTCCGTGTGATTTCTTCATCACCCAATATGAAATGTTTGTTTTTCAAAACATGATTTTGAGTCAAAACGTCTGATTTTCATTGACAAAATAGATGACTGTTTACAAAAATAATTTAAAGAAAAAGAAGCTGACAGTGGTCTGACATTTGGATTTTACAATGAGAACAAAGAGAGAGTGGAGGGAGGAGAAAGGTGGTGCTTGGTCACTGCTAGCTTGGATCAACTTGTCCTGCATTGTGCTTGCCCCGGCCTTGGATGGCCTCAATGGTCAAAGCCTCGGTCCACCAACGGATTAGTGGCCGGTAATTGGATGACGCTTCATCGCTATTTAAGAGGGTGCAGACCTGTTCTCCCGCTAGATGTTCTACTTCGATAACATCTTCGATAGTCAACTCGTCGAACATCGTGGCCATGTTGAACACTTCCAAGTCTGGAATCCCTGAAGACTCGGCATTGAGCTAAGGTGTTAAGGCAATGGGTGCAAAAGGTGTAGTATCCGGGTAGGGTTGGAAGTTTCCAACCGAGAAAGTTATGGAGATGTGGGGTCGGGGTTTTGGTTTCGCCGATCGGCTTCTCTTCCGTGTTAGCTTGGAGAGATAGTCCTCAAACTTGGGTTTGTAACCCAATCCAAAAAGCGGAGTGTAGCGAGGAGGTAGGTATCTCTTCTTTATTCCTTGATTCCTGCTTCCTATACCTGACTCAGGTTGGTAGTTAATTTTGGCCATCATCCTGACAAATGGCGGTAACTATTTCCTGTTTTGTTCTTCTAACTGGGCGATAGAATTGACCTGCTCAAATTGATATGTCATGAAGGTAGAGCCCTGGCCTAACTCCTGGACGCCCCGAGGGTACTTTCCAATTCTTCTGACGGGATCACAACCATATGGTCATCCTTAATAAACTTGATTCTTTGGTGGAGAGAAGAGGGAATGGCTCTGGCTGTATGGATCCATGGCCTTTCGAAGAGCAAGGTGAATGAGGCAGGTACATTCACGACTTGGAAATTTGTAGTGAAATGTGCAGGTCCGACCCTGATGGTCAAGTCGATGTCTCCCAGATTTTCTCTTGTCGATTTGTCAAAACCCTGATTGTCATGGGTCTCTTCTTCACCTGACTGAGATCCATACCCAAGCTTTGCAGTATAGATATAGTGCAGACATTTAGGCTGGAGCCGTTGTCGATGAGCATTGAGGATAAGGTTCTATCCATACACTGTACTATGATATAGAGTGCTCGGGTATGGTCATATCGTCGTCTAGTATTTCTTCCTCTGTAAAGGAGATAACTCTTGGCTTTAGCACTTGCCCAACCATATGCCTTAGCTTTTCGAGCGTAATGCTTGGTGTTACATGGGTGCTGTTAAATACCTGGAGAAGATGCTTTCGGTGATGCTCGGAAGCCAGAAGGAGACCTATGATGGAGATCTAAGCAGAGGTCTTGCTCAACTGTTGTGTCATATTGAACTCTTCCACGTTCTCCAATATTTTTAACAGAACTGCAGAATCTGCTGCTTCCTTTTCTGGGTCTGGTACCCTTGTTTTTTCTGCCTCTTGTCTTTCCCTTTTGCTCGCTCGATTGCTGAAGGTTGGTAGACCCGGCTAGATCGGGTGAGATTGGCTATACTTTCACTCTCTATGATGAGAGAGTGAGGAGCGGGTACACGGTCGAGGGTGAAAGGCTGGGGGGATATACGGAATCCTGACAGGGTCGATAGAGGTGGAGGCTTGAATTGGTGCTATGAGCCAATTGGTGGGACAGGAGATTGTGTAGACAATCTGCTCTTCTTTAGGTTCAAGAACGAGGATTCGTACTGGGGCCTGAATGGCTTGGATGTTTGACTGAGGGAAGAGGATTATGATAGGGGATTGGTAAGAGGGCCTGATGATGCCATCATCGACTGCTGGTGCAAAGGGTCCTGGCTGTCCTACCCCGGGCTCTTCCCACTGAATGAAGTTGACTTGATTACTATGTGGGGCTAGTGGTACCTGGTGAATGCTGGTGTTACTGGGGGGCAGCTCAACCCTTCCGTCAAGACATACTTCAGGCCAATGCAGTAGTCAGTGGCATGACCTGGGCCTTGATGGAAGGCGCAGTAATGACCGGCTCTATAGTTTTTATATTTTTTGTCGAGGGGCAAGAGAAGAGAAGGGCCTCTCAAGGTAAGAAGACCCTGCTTAGTTAAAAGGTCCAAAATGTAGCTGATTGAATAGCGGAGAGGGGTAAAATTTCTGAGGAGTCGGTCTTGTTGACGGTTTTGTCCTTTGTTAGGTCGGGTTGGCTGGGTGTTTCCGACAGCTGGCTGTTGCTGAGCTAGTGGAACTGGTAATCTGATGGGTGCTGTGGAAGCAACCATATGTACATCTTCATTCTTTCTGTGGTCCCTGGGACCGATGTTCCTACTGGATGAGGCAGTTGTCTTATGAGGATCAAGTCCTAGACTGGAGTAAATAGCCCCACTCTTGATGACAGTCTCGATGCGAGCTCCTGTCTTGACGATGGTGTCGAAGTCCACTACTGGTAAAGTCACTATAAGTGTAGAGTAGGGCTGCTTTAGAGTGCCCATGAACATGCTTGTTAGCTCTTCCTTAGGGATTGAAGTCAGGATCTTTACTGTCATCTCGTTCCAGCGGATGGCGTATTCTAGGAATGATTCATTGTTGCGCTGACTTAATTGTTCAAACTAGCTCCTCTGAGGGCGGAGCTCCTGGTTAAAGGAATACTGCTCCACGAAGCAGTCCATGGCATCCTGCCAAGTCTTGACCTTCTGTCTGTCTACAGACATCCACCATGTAAGGGCTGTCCCCTTCAGACTTTTCTGAAAATACTGGATGAGTAGAGGCTAGTTTCTGTTGTGCTGGAGCATGTCCCCCAGGTACAAATATAGGTGTTGCTTCGGGCAGCCTGAGCCATCATATTTATCAAAGTTTAGTACTTTGAAGCCTACGGGAATAGCGTCCCCTGATGAGAAGGTTAAGTCCTCTAAAGATACAATGGTACTGGGGGACACACCCTTCATTCTCCTCATCTCTTCTTTCATCTTCTTGATCTCCTTATGTTGATCCCTGAGGGTCGGGGTAGGGTCTGAAGATGATGACTGGTCCTGATTGACGTGTGAGGCTTTAGGCTGCTCCTCATATTGATCATACTCTTCACCTCCGCCTGCTACGGGTCCAGGGTTAGGTATGATAAGGGGGATATTGTAAGGCTTTGAAATAGGTTGCTCGGATGGTTCTCCGGTCGGGATCAGGTAGAGGGTTCATTGGTTCGGACACCAATTAGAATCTTCAGGGATTCCAGAACACTATCGAGCTTTGCTTGCATGGCTGCGATGTCCCAGTCATGAGCTTATAGGATCTCACTGGTTCGCTGATATTGATATGCAGGTTCTGCCATTGAGTCTGAGTTGCTTTCTCATTGGGCTGTGCAAGGTACTATCTCTATTATTGGCACCTCTGTTAAGACTATATCTGCTGCTGCTGCTTCTGCGAGAATCGCAGTCAGGGAATGAGTCACAGGTCGGCTCATGCAACTGAAAAGAATGCAACGGCTAATCACGATTATGCATGATGACATGAAAAAGATGCTAGAAAAATGATTTTTCATTGATACATGCAGAGTGTAATTAGTACAGGATAGTGTGACTCAAACAAGAGAAAAAGACTCGATCCTAGGCAGGCCCCTTAAGGATCGCGAAATCAAGTGGCCGGGGCACACCATTAAAATCCATTATCTGTTGCTGGAGGGATGTGATCTCAACCTCTATGTTGAAAATGGTTTCTGAAGCGTTGAACATTCGAAATCCGAACTGTCGGATCCGATCGGCCATCTCAACCTTTACACTATCAAGCTGCTCTTGGTAGAAGTACAGTTGGGCCTTGATGACGGCTGTCTCTTTGGCATCGTCCCTGCGTCTCCTCTAGAGAGACTGGACTATCTGTTCGAGCTGCTCAACCTGTTCTTACGTGGCTTGGAGTTCGCGACCCTATTCCACTTCCTGTTGCCTAAATGCTCGCTGGGCTTTTTCTAGCCTTTTCTCTCTCTGCTGGATTTGGAGCTATCTATCCAGGATGAAGTCTCTCTAGGGAACCACCATTTCAGCTAGGGGTATGGTTCCGTATGATGGAGCTAAGACTAGTGTGGGCAGTTCCCTGGGTGCGGGCTTGCCGGGTAGAATGTCAAGATTATCCACCCACTGCCGGTATGCTGAATTAGTCGGTAGTCCTGATTTAACCACAAAATCAGGCCATTGGTCTCACCTGGAGCTATGCCAAGCTGTCCATAAGCGTTGGGTGAGGCTGTCGGAGTGCACTTTGAAAGTGATCCAATCATTTTCCTACCGGTCTGTCACTGGGATACGCTGAGGAAATCCAAACTGTCTGGAGGACTCGAAGTGGTGTATAAACTGCGGAGCATGTAAGACCAGCAAGAATCATGCATTGTCTGCCGGTGATGACAACACGAGATACCCTTTTCAGGACAAGCCACTCGCATTGCCATATGATCTCTTCCTCTAACAGGGTTTGGAGAAGCTGGTAGAGCTCTCTGACATTTGTAGTCGCTATTGGGCCTTGGTTTTGGGAAATCTTCTGAGGTAGACTGTATGCATCACTGAGGTTGACTGGTATTGCCATGATTGTAAGTAGGTGACTTACCAACCATAGGTGTAGAAGAAGTATACTAGCATAGAAGATGCCCTTTTTGCAGTCTGCCGCCTAGTTGAGAGCCCTGAGAAGCTCTGTTATGATGACAGGTATGACTAAGCTGGAATTGTGCATGTCCTCGATGATTCCTACTAGAACCGATTCGACGAGTGTATGACACCCCAGGACTACCAACTGAGACATGACTATCAATGCAAGGGCACTGAGACCGGGTGTAGAACCCCGAATCTGTATTTTCATTTAGTAGTGAATAGTGCCCAAGTGTGGTTTTGTACACTAATGGGCCTTATGTTAATATACGTGGTTGGATTTATGGCGTGCATGTTCTAATAGGTCAATATATGCTTAAGGATTGTGTTTAAGCATAGAAGGAGTGTTAGAATTGGATTGGAGAAGATTCAAGTAGTGAAAACAGGGTTTTACAGAAAACAGGGGACCACCGATCGCTCGGTGATAACCTCCGATCGACCGGTCTTATACCGATCACTCGGTAGCTATCGAACGGTTAACTTTTTTGTATGGGGAAAAATTCCAGAGATGGTGTTTTCAACCGATCTCTCGGTTGAAACCACCGATCGACGGGTCAATCACCGATCTCTAACACTTAGGGGGTATTTTGGGTCGCGACACCGGAAAGTTTCGTTGTAATGGAGTCAGGTTTCCACTTGTGCTTGTACTTCTTCTCAAGATATGATATGGGTATCTGATCAAAAGAGCTTTTAGAGCTGGGCTACAAGCAGGCAGACATGATAAGCAAGAACCTGGATAGGTCTGCTTGATATGTTATCTTGTAACGCAGTACTATGGCTTCGCTATCCATATTTAAACTTAGAATGCGCTGAATCTCTTCCAGTGTTAGACACAGTTCATTCTTAACAAAATGGAATAACATGTGAGATGAGTTTCAACACTGGATAGCTGCGTTTATGAGACGCGGATCCGGGCTAACCATGAATAGGTCTAAAATAGTTGTGATTTTGTAGTACTGAGCCCAAGCGAGATGCTCACTCGAAATAAAGGCCTCAATTATTTTTTGGAGGTTGTCATCACATGTCCCCTGAGAAGTTAGATGCACGAACTGTGACGGTCAAACCATTGATGAAACAATCTCTGAAAGACCTGCCATCTATACTGGACAAAAGACAGACTCAATGTGAGTGTACTGTGTATATAGATAAAAAATGTAAGAGATGACACAATATTTTTTTGATTTGATTGGGTGTGACAAGGCACATGTGATCCGATAGGACAGACGGACGAAGGTCCGACATGCTTTAGCCCAGGTTGTTGGAAACTGGGGAACCTATCATGTCAAGGTTAGGGGTAGGTCCTATGAACCTATTCACCCGGGATTTGAACCCCATATGCTATGCCAGGAAGCAGGGTTAGATGTAGTTTATTACAAGTACAGGTTTGGGTCATTACATGCCCTTAAGTGGGTGGTTATTCGGGTAGAATGAACCCGGGTAGTCAACCACAATTAGGGACAGGTATAGGGTGCAAGCAGTTTAGGGTTTAGAGTAGCCCTCCCTAGTTGAGTTACTTGTAGACTATACCATAGCCTAAGCTATATGTATGAATGCTGGTTTGATGTAAGTGTATTCCTAATAGGATGAGGGGATCACTTAACACTGTATATGTGACTCCCGGTATAGAACATACCTGAAAATGGACGATTGGTGAAAGTGAGAGCATTCAGAATCATTCCCTGAGGGTAATTACCTAGCAGGAGTAATTGCGCGGACCTCCAAGACTATTAAGCCATTGACACAGAGTACGATCGTCCAACAGCCGTTAACGTAATAAGTCTATCTAATGGGTTTAATGGGATAATTATACTACTATGACATGTATGGATGCACAGTACATAATTAACCAAAAGAGGTTCGATTAAGTCTAAGAAAGGTATTAGGCACCCCGAGGCTTCCATTTTACAACGATTCCTTACTCTTTAGGTTTCAGCCAAATTAAAGTCAATGTTCGTTAAAATGCCTGAGTGTTTAATTTAACACTAATCTAAGAAAGATAAAGTTAACTAGGTTCGAACCCGTGTTGGGTTACCTACGTACTCACAAGGGTGAGATCAGACCAAGCGTAGTTTTGGCACGTGAGCCTGTGCCGAGGTGAAGGGTGTGTGTGTGTGGACCAAGGGTAGTTAATTGGGGTAATCCGGTAGACTAGGATTTGATTAACCGAGGTTGGTCAAGTACATGGTTCAAGCTCAGTAGGCTTAAGGGTAGTTCGGTAGACTAGGGTTTGGGTCAATTAGGCCCAGGAGAAGCCTGATATGGTAAGGCGGAGTTTGACCAGGGTTAGGATTGCTAACCGGAGTTAGGTCAAACTAATCATGGTTAGGGTTACTAACTAAAGTTAAAGGGAGGTATGATCAAACCTGGTAGGCTAAGATGGGGATCCGATAGGCTAAGGATAAATCTGGTAGCCTGATTTTTAGGCCTGGTAGGCAAAAACCGAAAGTAACTGCAGTTAGGATTGCTAACCGGGGTTAAGGGTGATCTAAACTTGGTTAGGGTTACTAACCAGGGTTGAAATGGGCCAAGGTCTATTTTATGGTCCAAATAGGATTTTTTATGAATTTTTCAGATTTTACCAAGGTTAAAAGGGGCTTAAACCATGGTTAAGGAAGGTGTTAACCATGTTTAAGCTGATTTAACCGTGGTTAAGATGCACTTAATTTTAGTTTACTCATTTTCTGCATTTTTAGATTATTTTAAATATTTAGGGAATTTCTAGAATTTTTTCCTCATGGTTGGGTTAGGTAACCATGTTTAAAATCTAGCCGGAGTTGGGTTAACCCCTAGTTAAGGTTGGGGAAGTCTGAGAATGGGCCCAGGAGGCTAGGTAGGGCCTAGAGTAGCCTCCTACCAGGCCTGGGCCCTATGCAAACAACCCAAATTTTAAAACTCAATAATGACGGTAATAGAATTATCGTCATTAAGACAGTTTTTTAACTATGGTTTGCGTGTTGATAACTCGGGTTACGGGTTAAACCAGGGGGTTTTGAACCCATGAGATTGAAGATGGGACTTCAGGGAAGAGAATGAGCCTGTGGTGGGCACCAGGGGTGGCCTGGAGTGGGCTCCACAATGAGTTAAAGTGGCCCTGCTCGATTGCTAATAATTGCGGTAGATGATCTACCGCCATTATGCACTGTTTTGATTTTTCAAATTTTAACCATGGTTAGGCTTAAACCATGAACCTGGGAAGGCCAGGTTAGACTCAGAGGGGTCTGGGGAGTCCAGTACAGGCCCTGGAATGGACCAGGGCCCCACCCAAAAGGGTAGAAACAAACTGTAAACTAAACTGCCAGGAATGGCGGTACTGAGTTTACTGCAATTCCTGGATTTTTTGAAAACCAGAGTTGTAACCTCATGGGCTGTGCACCAGTATAACCAGGGGTTTCCTCATGAACTGAGGTACCCCCAGGGGGTCCCTACACCTATGATCAAGGTGGGGGAATACCCTTGTGTTGGATTTGAACAAAAGTAAACAACAAGAAATAAAAATGAAGTCCCTGGAAGTGACCAGGGGCTCACAGAGAATGAAAAAAAGTAAAAAAAAAAATAGGAGTAGGGGATGCCCTATCCTAATGCTCTGTTTCTTGCCGTGAGGGTGGTGGCCAGTGGAGGTGCTGCACAGTGGTGATGCCCACTGTGATGGTGCTGCACAGATAAAGGGGAGGAGCTAAGTCTGATTTCGGAACTGCAGGGGGCTTAAGGAAGCTTGAATGGGGGCTATGGGCCTTGGTTTTTCAACAGAAATTCGGAGTGGGGTCTTTTCAGATCGATTTCAAGGTTGTGGGTGGTGGTTTTCTTTAACAGAGAGCCTTGGGACACCATGGGAATTAAGGGGGAACGGGGGTGGAAGGTGGTTGGACCCTATGGAGGTCGAGTGAGGGAGGTGAGGTGATGGTGGAGTGTGCAGGGAGGTGCGCAGAACCTACAAACTGAAGATAACACAAAGGCGGTAGATGATCTACAACCATTGATAAACCAGACAAAAAACGGATTGGCGGTAGATTATCTATCGCCAATATTGAACTTCTTAAAATTGGGCCTAGCCCATGCATATCCATGGAAGGGGAGGTTGGCTTTCGGATTTTTGGATCCTATGGGCTGAAGTTATAGGTTCAAGCCCTAGGGGCCATGGTCTTTGGGTTTAAGCCCTAAAGGCTCTAGGGCTACGGTTTGGTGTTACCTAGGGTTAGGGTTTGGTACTAGGGTTGTCCTAGGGTTTGATTTAGAGTTTCACTAGGGCTAGGTCCTAGGGTTTAACTAGGGTTTACCTAGGGTTAAGGAATTAACCTAGGGTTTGTCTAAGGTTGAGTCCTAGGGTTTAGCTAGGGTTTCATTAGGGTTTGTTTAGTGGTTTAAGGGGACTTGGCTGGGGGTAACCTTAACCATGGTTAGACAGGGGTGTAAAAATTGGGTGCTTACATATACGATGATGGAATAATGATTTTAGTGTTTCAAAATGGATATGTGATTGAATGGTGATGGTGAATTTGGGATTTTGTGTTTATAATCATGAAATTGGAGTTATGGGATTGTGAGTATCGAATTGTTATACTATGATATTGATAACCCTATTTATATGATTTGAATATGAGAACTATATGAATGATAAGTATTATTGGTATGTTATTCATATGCTAAATTATGCATGTAAGATGGTTAAATTTCGAAAGGGTAAATACTTAGAGAATGATATCATTAATCCATAATTTTATAACTATTGTTATATTGGTGGCTTTATTTAAATTTCAAAGGTGAGATATCAGAAAATAAGGGATAACCTAATCGAAAGTTAATCATGACACTCAAGTAAACTGTTCACGACATGGTAAGTTGTTAAGTGAACAAGTCTCATATGATCATGCATGGATAAGGAACGGACATAACTTATTTGGACATTGAAATCTAGTATGGACCTTGCTATTAAATATTTGGTATGGATCTTGGTATTGAACTATTATATTTAGACTGACATGGACCTTGGGACACTGGTGTGGACATGAGAATCTGGTATGAACTGACATATTACTGTTATGATTTCACATGCATATGCACATGTATCACAAGTCTGCACAGAATGATGATATGGATATTGCTCACTTGTTTTCGCACTCTGATTATGTAAAGTATAATATGTATGAAATTGCATGATATGATATTTTATATTATTAACTATACTTTATATACACTGAGCATTGCCAATGCTCACCTGATTTGTTATTGTTGATAGGTACAAGAGGGTTTGATGTCTATGCTCCAAGACCCTGGATTGAAGAGGAATATCCAGAAGAAAAGGAAAGTGACTACCAAGAGGCGGAAGTGAATTGGGATCATTATCCAAATTATTGATCCATTTAGTTAGTTTTATTTTATTTCAGTTGAAAAAGATGTAAGAAGATAATTAAAGATGTTGCTTAGATTTTAATTTTCTACTTGAGATCACAATGGGTGATCAGATTATTTATGTTGAGTTGGTCATCATATCATCGGATTATTGGTGTTATTCTACTTTGAGGTTTATTATTAAAGAAAATTTTCACTCAATTATATTGATATGCCTTGTATGTTGCTAAGATAAGATGGATAAGTATTATCACGGGTCCAAGTCTCATTTGACCAACAATGAAATTTTGGGGCTCGACAACCAAGTACTTGTCATACATTATAATGTTGCATAAGTTTCTGCCTACATCTAGCTTTCATGTTATTTTATTATTTATGATTAATAATTTTTAAAGTCGAGTATTCATTTGAAATTACAATTTTAGAATTCATTATTCAATTGTAGGGAACACTGGTGCTTGTGTTGCATCCATCCAGGAACAACTTCAATGAACTGGTTGGATCCATTGCAGTTAGGCATACGCATGCCCAAAACATACAAAGGTCCTCACTGAGTAAGTAATTTCTTTCTTAGCATTCACACCTTAATTTACATCTATGTCTATGTTTTGTACTACTTTTATATAATTGATCAAATTACTGTCGTAAAAGGCAATTGCATAGAAGTCAAGTCTTTTGAAAGACAAAATTAAACTCATAAAAGCGAAATTTATTAATATTAAGCTGCGTTCAACATTAATTAGTTATTTTAATTATTCTTTCAAAAGTTTTATATATTAAACATAACTGACATTCTGATCATTTTCTTAATTTTTTTGTAGTGTTCCAAACAAAAAGGTAACTAGAATGTGGTTACTACACAATGTTGTACCTGAGGGACATCATCACCAACAATGAAATAGAAATACATGATAAGATTGCTGACTGTTTTGTTAAGGATGATGAATCATTAGTGATAAAATAATATAAATACTTAAAAATGATCTGGCTAAATACTTTTGTTTAGATTAATTTTCATTTGTGCATATATGTATTCTGATCACACTGTAAAGAAATTTCTATTAATTAATGAAAATATAGTTTGTTGTTGGCATATCACTCATGGTAGAGATTAATTTATTTTATTATTTGAAATTTATTTTGTGGATGGATGCTTTATTTTATTCATGTATAAATTTAGAAGTGGTAAGTAGCTACAGGTGGTAGGGGTTGTATAAAGGAGGACTTTTATTGAAAAACAAAAGGGAGAAATATCACAGAAAAAAAATCAATAATCATGGTTTATTAAAAAACTATGAACTTTTAATTTTAAACAATACGGTTAATAATAAAACCGCGATTGTATGATGCACTTGAAATGAACATAGTTTAATGAATAATCTCGGTGATTTACGTATACATTCACGGTTATATAACCGTGATATTTGATACGACATACGATCATGCGTCGAAAGGTTACGATTCATTGTGCTCGCTATAACTGTGATCAATGAGCGATGAACCGATTTCTTGTAGTGCTCCCTAGCCTACGTACACCCTTGGATCATTGAAGAGAGAAGAAGAGGAGTAGGTTCTCCTCTCTCTTTATATTTATATTTTTTTTTTCTTTTATTTTCCAGTTATTTTATTTCCCGCTTTCAGAAGACTCGTCCCTTCTTAAGTCAGGTTGGGCCTCCCTACACCTCTTCCAAATAGTGTAGGGAGTCCCTTCCCTATAATGGAGTGTATGGGTAGTATTTCCCTTTATGCATGCCCTTCTCTTCCTGTATTATCTGCATAGTGTTCAGTTGAGTTTGGATGAGCAACAACGCTCGCTGTTGCATTGTTGCTCATCTGTGTCTAACCACCGGTGGGGTCCACCCTTTGTTCACGTGGGATTCACCCACTGTTCACATATGGCCCACCTCTTGCTAAACACAGACAAGCAACAACGAGCGCTGTTGCCCATCCGAATTCGTGTTTGAGGAAGTCCCTGAGTGAGGCAGAATCCAAGGATCGAGGAAGTATTGCATAGACAGCAATACTATTCTACAAAAATGTAAGTCTAGTGGCATACACTCTACCGCCAATACAAAAATCAATTGCTTTGGTATGGGCGGTAAAACCTGTACACTGCCAATACAACATAATGCTCAGAACAATGCCTTGGTCTCATTAATTAATTGGAACTTCTGCAACACACACAAACTTCCCCATACCTGGCAGTCCCTTTGAGGATCCTAGGGTCCATTCATGGTCATGTTAGCTATCAGCACTCAGCACCCATTTTTTGCATGGTTCATTCCCACAAATTACCCTCATGGATAAAAAATATCTTCAAATTGAGTGAAATCCATTTTAATATGAATTAAATGATTTTTAACAATATTCTATAATTTTCTTTAATTCTTTTTATTTTTAGCAAAATACCCCTATCTTTTGAAGATTACCAAAAGGCCCCTAGGATTCAAAAATACTTATATCCTCATCATCAAGAGCTCATTTAGAGCAACAAAAATCCGACGCTCTCGGTTGTGCAGGTAGGAATTCAATAGGGAATGCTTTCTCGGTTCTCTGCAATTCCATAGATGAACAACAGCTTGGTGTTCTTCTCACTGTCGGCATAGCAAAACCAACCGGTAGCTCTTTCTCATTTGTTCACGAACAGTAGCAGCCACCATCTCTATAATTCACAGGTACTACACCTTTGTAAATATACTCTCTGCCTTAGTTAAATTGATATAGTAATTTTTTGGTTCGTAGTGAATGCTAGTGTTAATCTAGTCTACTAGAATAAATTAGGAGATATTCAGATTTAATGAGTATTAGTTTAAAATGGTTGTTGATGATTTTGCTAATTTTAGATTAGGTTCTAGGATAGTTTTATAAATTTGAGGTCGTTAGATAATTTGGTTTAATTGTCTGCTAGCTAGCATGTAAGCAATGGATTATTTAGCATAGAATCAAATCAATATCTTATAAAATTAACACGAGTTCAATTAGTAGGTAACCTTGCGAAAGGTGTACTAAGGGCCTGACACCTTCCTTAGCCACGATCCAATAACCATAATCTTAATTTTCTTTTTTTAATATTTGGGTTTCCTACCTTGGAATCGGATAGGTGGCGACTCTGAATTTTTTGTCATCCAAGTTTGGGATAGCCCTATCCTAGATTTGAGGGGTCAAAATCCCTTGCTCACATTACATATAACCAAGTCAGGAATAATGTTGTTCCTAAGCACTGTTCCAGATTAGTTGTATTGAGTTTAACGCTAATCTGGGCAGCCTAAGAATAGTGCTGCCCCTACCCTTTTCTCACTCATTTTGGTCTTCCAAAGTTTATTAATTTTAGTCCAGAAGCCTTCTTACAAATATTTGTCAGTGCGGGCGGCACATACAGTGCCGCCATTTCCCTTTTGTTCTAATTGAGCAATGGTGGTACTGTGTCTACCGCCATTGTGAACAATACTTAAGCTGCATTGCATCTACCAACCAGACCATTGTAGGACATTTTCTAGGTTTTGCAATTTGGCCCTAAATTCCTAGATTGCCTTTGAATCCACTTACTAACCCTTCTTACCTCCCACTTTGTATGAGGTTAGGGCCTTATGTTAGGCCTCGATTAAAATTTGAGTATTAAGGCCAACCCGCAAAAGCTTAATAGGATTCACAATGAAAAAAAATGAAAAACCTGTTATGAGCATGAGAATTTACTATGAGCACGAGTTTTGGAACCCTGATTAAAATCTCACGGGTTTAGAGTCGCCACCTATTCATTCAGAAGGGATAAGTCCCAAGAAGTTGGATAAGGTCTTGGTCTGCGATTTGAGATTAGGGTAAGAGGTTCGGTTAAGTCCGGGGAAGGTATTAGGCACCCGAGGCTTCCATTTTTACAATGGTTCCCTACTCCCTAGGTTTAAGCCAATTAATGTCAAAGTTTGTTAAAATACCTAAGTATTTAAGACAATACTAATCTAAGAAAGAAAAGCTAATTAGGGTTGAACCCGGGTTGGGTTGCCTATGTACTCACATTGGGGTGAGATCAGACTGAGCGTAGTTCTGGCACAAGAGCCTGTGCCAAGGCTAGGGGGTGCTATTCGCGAATTTGCACAAGATTTGAAATGGAGGTAATATCATTACCGCCATTCTTTGCTTAGTGTAATATGGGAATGGCGGTAATACAATTACCACCATTTAGGGTTTTTACCAAAAATGGCTAAACCCCCACAAACTTAAGCCGAAAGGCACTGTAGTATTTCCTTTTTCTGATAATGGCGGTAATTTGATTACCACCATTCAAGATTTTTTGAATTTTTGGGCTTGTTGGGACCACCTTAACAGTCCCTAGGGCATTGTGGGCCCCTGTTTGGGCTCACAGAAGTTCTAGGTATCAATTTTTGGGATTTTTTGGCCCTGAGATGAGCTTAGGGGGATCTAGGGTTTGACATAGGGTTTGACTTACGGTTTACCTAGGGTTGCTAGGGTTTGACTTAGGGTTTTACCTAGGGTCTGATTAGGGTTTAGGGTTTTACCTAGGGTTGGACTAGGGTTTCGATTATGGTTTACCTAGGGTTAGACTAAGGTTTATGATTTACCTAGGGTATTCTGGGGCCTAGGGCTTCACTAAGGTTTGACTGGACTCAGTTGAGGGTAACCATGGTTAATGGGCTTAACCATAGTTAAGGCAGGGTGTAAAAATTGGGTGCTTACAGCTATCCCTCTTTGCCAGAGAGTGCCAAGTTGGTAATTGAAAGGCAAAAATTGGAAACATTCTATTTTTACACCAAGATGGATTTAGATGATGATTATATGCATGATGCGCAAGTGGTGATGAGTGATGTGCCTACCCATATTTGCTGGGGATATGGGTGAGCTGGGAAGAGAAGTAGTTAGGGCCTCTCTTTGGGGAATGAAGATTAGTTCGTGTTACTTATGCTGGGGATTGATAGATACAATGAAAGATGACATTACTCGGAGGCGCTAGCCAGGATTGATTGATGTGTTGTCTCCCAAAGGGGGTTTGGCCAAATCGATCGAAGGACACATGGGGTGTCAGGAGCACATAGAGTGTTGAAAAGGGACATGCAATGTGTCGACAATTTGACAAGGTGTATTATATCAACGCTCACCTAGGATATCAAGAACACACAGGGTATGAAAAGGGGACATGTGGAGAATGTCTACAGGTTGACTCGGCATCAATGGAGACTCGATGATGTCAGAGACATGCAAGGTGGCGGCATGTTGACTTAGCATCAATGTTCACCTGAGATGTCGAGAAAACACGTGGGGTATTGAAAAGTGACATACGGAGAATGTTGGTAGGTTGACTGAGCGTCAATGGAGACTCGATGATGTTTAGACATGCGAGGTGGTGGAATGTTGACTTGGTGTCAATGTTCACATGGGATGTCGAGGAAACACGCGGGGTGTTGAAAAGAGACATGCGGAGAGTGTCGGAAGGTTAACTGAGCATCAATGGAGACTCGATGATGTCTGGACATGCGAGGTGGCAGCATGTTGACTTGGCATCAATGTTCACTTGAGATGTCAAGGACACACGGGGGTGTCGAAAGGATCTGTGGCATGTCACGGAGGCACTAACTGAATTGATATTGAAGTGCCATGCTCCGGAGGCACTAGCCGGATTGAAATTGAAATGATAAGTCCCGGAGGCGCTAGCTGGATTAATTTTTATATGGTTGGGAGGCGCTGGATTTTGATCATGCTGAAAGATGCTGAAGAACTTGGTCATGCAGGGTGTGACGCTATGATGTCATACAGGAGGTAAAGGCGAGGATGCTTTCCAATGACTCTGTTGGTTGCGACTCGCTGGAGATGTGTGGCGTCGGCTTCTTCTGCATGCATTGCTGGGACTACTTGATGCAGGTTGGTACGATCAGGTCTCGATACTGGACGCTCTGATTTTGAAAACCATTTTTAGAAAAGTGTTGGACTTTTACAAAATTTTTGGATTTTAACAGAGAGAATGCTTAAGTAGCTTTTAGATTTGTCAGGAAATTGCCTTTGTTAGGGCTTAGGGGATTTCTTCACTCTCAGAGAGTAGGATATGACCTGGAAGAGGTTTTGTCACCGCTAGGGATGCTGGGAGGTAGACTTGTTTGTCTTGCCGTTGTTGGATATTGGACTCTGGCAGGGGAGAAGCTTGCTGGGAAGCAGTTGGAACTTTTAGACTATTACTAGGGAGAGTGTTTGTAGAGGCTTCCACTAGGACTCCGCTTAGGGAAGGATGCACCATTGTGGGCCACTGTTGGGGATCTATTATGGAGTGACACTCTATTGGAGATTGTCAACTGTCTGTTGGGAAGTTTGTGATATCTGTTGGAGACTACTACCGGGGAATCTATTTTTTCATATCATCTGTTGGTAACTGGTGGGGGATTGTCGGGAGTTGAGCGAGACCGATTGCTGTTGAAATTGTTGTCAAACTGCTTTTTAGCTTTTCTCCCTTTTTTACTCTTAGAATGACCAAGTCAATGGGGTTTCGCATAATTTTTGCACAATGAGGCCATTGCTAGTTTTCACTCATGCCTGAGAAGCTGGTTGATTTTATTCTATCTTTTGCCCCTAGTTGCGAGACTAGGTCTGGGGTCGCGTAATTTTTGCGCAATGAGACCATTTCCGGTTTTCACTCATGCTTGCGATTTGTTGGGAAAAATAGGTCTTCTCCCTTCACTGCCTTGAATGGCGCCCCTCTGGGGATTATAAGGACTATGTTTCCGCTGAGGATATAGATGTGATATTGCGCTTGCACTCGCAGTTTCTAGGGGATCTAGAAGGACTTAGAGTAGGACGAAGTGTAGGTTGGGGGACTGAAGTTTGGGTCACCCTAGGCTTTCTCCTGTTGTGCAATTGAACTATACTCTGTCGGGGATATCTCTCGTTGCGTTCTCCTGGGGATCTATACTTTGAGATTTCCAATTGAGCTTCTTTTTTTTTTGCTCCGCTGGGGAATTTGAGAGAGGTCGTCTCCGCTGGGGAAAGTTTCGAGAGAGGTTGTCTCTGCTGGGGGAGTCTCTGATTTTAAGAATGTTTCGACTTCTATTTTGGATTTTTCTTTGATGAAAATTTTCTACCCTTGTGGGTCGACTGGGCTGGGGAAGTCAAGGGGATTCTTGCTTTGTTTGGACAGTGTGGGGAGGAATTTTTAGAGAAGCTTTGGCTCCACTGGGGATGGTTAGCTCTGTCTGGGGAGTCGGGGATGTATGATTCCCTTTTTGGTGACCGCACCTGATTGTCAGGTTGCCTACGTACCCTTTGCAGGATCAGGTCATGGCATAGTTCAGGCTAATGCCGTAGAGGCAAGGGAGGGTGTCCCTGAAAAGGTTTCATGAAAGAAGGGCTATTAGGCTCAAGGGGGTTAACTAGTGGATTTCATTAATTTTGTAAAAGGGTTACATTGTTGGGGATAAGGAGTGTGCCAAAGAAGGTCTCTTGTCATTTTCTGGAGATTCTACGGATGCAAAGCGCCTATCAGATCTAGACCCTAAGCATAGTATCATTTGAATTTGTCCACGTTGATGGGCTTTGGGAGGTCTTTATCATCCATACGTCCAAGTCGAAGGTCCGCCGCCTGAGAATTTGTCTCGGACGATGTATGGGCCTTCATAGTTAGGTGTGAACTTGCCCCTTAGATCAGGGCGGTTTGGCAACATCTTCCGAAGAACCAGATTGCCGTTCTCAATGCTTCATGGCTTGACTTTCTTGTTGAATGCCCTAACCATACGCCTCTGGTAGGCCTGAGAGTGGTTAATGGCTTTCAGTCGCCGTTCTTCAATCAGATTCAGCCGATCGAATTAGGTCTGTGCCCGTTCTGCTTCTGAGATTTTTGCTTCCATTAACACCCGGAGTGATGAAATTTGTACTTCAATAGGGAGGACTGCTTCCATACTATAGTGTTGCCCTATGGACCCTAGAGGGTGGGTGAATAGGGTCTATGATAATTAAATATTATTTACTCCAAATTCCTTAAGCGGAATTTCAACTTTAAGGTAAGTTAAAGGAAAATAAAGTGTCTGAGAATTTTGCTTAAACAATAGTATAAACAATAATGGAAATCAGTCACGAAGAGAGAGTTAGAGAGATATAAACATTTGACACCAGATATTGTTCACGAAGTTCGGCAACTCACCTACGTCCCCACCTTGAGCTATTCCCGCTCCAAGGATTCCCTACGATTTTATTCCCAAACCGTGTCCTCTTCTTCCAGGTGAAGAGTAAAACGTGACACTCCCTTGTAGGCTAGGAGACCAACTTTACTATCCTTTTACGGGCTGACGATGAACCGTTACAGAATCCTTTTATGGCTCAGGATTAAACCTTCACAATCCTTTGATGTTAATGATGAACCTTTATAATGTAGAGATTTTGGATCTTAAAACCGAAATACAAACTCGTTTAAGAGTTAGATATGAATGGAATAACAAACTCCAAGAAATCTCATAAAAGATAGATTTGATTCAGCTCAAAAACAGAGTATTGGGGATTTCAGATTTTTAACGATGGATTTGAGTTTTGGATCTTGGTGAATGATTGGGAATTAATAGATTGATCACCCTTTTTTTTAGTTCATAGAACATCTCAATTTATAGTGCATTGAAGAATATAGCCGTTGGAGAAGCAATAGATGTGAAACCACCCATTAAAATATAGCCGTTACAGGCTTTTTGTTCATTCTGGAATTCATCCAGTCGATTAGGAGAGTCCTCTGATCGACTAGATGGACCACCTGATCAACTGGATGGTCCACCTAATCGGTTGAATAGATCAAAAAAAATTCAGATTTTGGTTTTCTTAGACTTTAATGATTTGCACGATTTCCAAAGTCTTTTAAATTATTAGATAAACATAATTAACATCTCATAATGATCTTTTGAATGATCTAATATGGATTCATAATGGTTTCTAACACGATTAGAACACGTAGACAAATTTTAGAAAAGTTTGTTCTATCCAGTAGATCACAAGGCTTGTCTGATTGACTGGATGGTCTGCCTGATCGGCTGGATGGTTTGTCTGATTGACTGGATAAACCATTTTCTTTCCTGAATCCATTTTTCAAAACCTTTAAGATAGGATATGATTCCAAGGTTTTGTACTTAATCTTTATGAGAAAGATAATCATGTTTTAAGGTCCTTAATTATATTATTATATTGGTTTAATGAACCTATGGTCAATCTAATGTTATTGAGCTTTTATCGAAACTATCTAATGAGGACTTTTTACAAAAGTCCTAAACATTCTTAACTTAAACTAAGACACTAAAAACCTTGAGAGTTCTCTTCTGATCTTGGATCTGATATTGCTTTGTGATGATCCATCTTTTTCAATTTCATTTTTGAGTTTTGAGCTTTGAGCTTTTGTCATCTTGAATGATATGTGCTTGAATGATCTTGACTAGGACTTGTTCTTGCATATAAGCTTTAATATGATTCAGCTCATACTTTTTGGTTGAATGACACTCTAATGCTCTTCTTAATCTGATTTTCATAGAAACTCAAAAGAGACATTAATAACACAATATCCATTCCTTTATTATGTTATCATCAAAATCAATGATGTTGCCTTAGGTCAAAACCTAAAAGCTAACAATCTCTCCCTTTTGATGATGATATAATAATGGAATAAATTGGAACAAAACTCCCCCTCAATAAATAATATCTATTAAAGATTTGAGGTAATCTCCCCCTAAACATATGCATTTATTTTAATATAAGAATTTTAATCCATTTGCATATGGTTTAGTTACCAATCCTAATTATGTGATATCAAGTAATGAGATAAGCCAATTTTAGCATTTTGATATCTTTTTGCATAAGACTTTTAAGCACATAGAACTTATCATATTAAACCAATTAGCGATTTTAGATGGGTTTCATTCTATTACATATTTCTCCCCCTATGGCAACATCAAAAAGCATGATCAAGTATTACATGATACCAAACATAATAGTGTCAAACAAATCATGAAAATTCATTTTATAGTGAAAAAAATATTCTAATTACTAAGCTTTTTAGGTAGTTGCTTTGTAATAGCCAGTGTGGATACCAAAGACTTACGACACCACTCAGTTGAACATTTGTGCAGTGATACATAACAACTCATCAAGCATTCATCATATCATATCATATTCAAATTCAAATAATTACTTTATATATATTTCAAACAAGTCATAGCATCAAGCATAACATCAAAATATATCATTGCATCATACAAGTTTCAAGCATTCAATCAAAACATTCATGTTTCCACAACATGTAAGCATATCCTCATTCAATACATAGTATAATCTCATACCAATGATTCAAGCATTTCTTTTATCATACCATCAAAACATATTTCAAGGCTCATAATACCAATATCATTATCATACCAAAACATTAAAACATATTAAGCATCATTAATCAAGTTTTTTTACAAGATTTTTAATTTAAAGAAACTTGACTTAAGTATCCTAGTCCAAAAGTATCTTACTCCAAAAGTTTAGGTAGCACTCTTTGGCACGCAAACCATTTTGGGTCCAACAATATTAGTCTTGGGAGAGGAAGTTCCTTTAGGAACTCAAACTTGCCTAATTCTTTTATTACCAACAAAAGTATAGATATTTCTTGAAGTACAAGAGGTAAAAAGTTTCTATAATCTTTTTGCTTAATTTTCAAGTTTGTAGCCTAATCCGGCTTTATCAAATATGCATTTTTTATTACCAAGCATTGTGTTTAGTGTCTTTTTACCATTTGTAAATTTAGTTACAATGTTGGTTAAGTCATCAACTTTTGCAATTAATTTATCACATTCATTGCATGCAAGAGTTGATACTTTAGGCAAAGAAATAACTTCTTCTTTTTCTTTTAATTTCTCATTTTCTTCGTTCGAAATTCTATTTTTATTTTTCAAAAATTCATTTTGATTTTAGAGAGAAGAAACTTCTTTCTTGAGCTTTTTATTTTTTGAAGCTAATGTTTTGAATTCACCAAATAGTTCATCATAAGCTTCTCTTAAATTTTCAAAGGAAAGAGATTCATCATCGGAAGAATTTACCTCATCATCATCATGGGTCATAAGGCAATGATTTGCTCATCCATCCTTACTTGAGCTAGAATCTAAGTCATCCCAAGTTGTAGCCTTCATTGGTTTCTTGTATTTTTGGCTCTTCTTGAGTTTGGGGCAATCCGGCTTAATATGTCCCAATTCCTCGCATTCATAGGAAATGACATCATTTTCTATGCTCTTCTTGCCCTTGATGACCTCTTTTTTAAATTCTTTCTTATAGGCTCTTTTCTTCAAGTTCTTTTTATGCTTTAAGAATTTTTGGAATTTTCTTGTCATCTTCTCAATCTCCTCTTCTTCTTCACTTTCACTTGAGCTCATTTGAGAAGACGTCAAAGCATGACCCCATTTTGGTGTAGGCTCTTCTTCTTGGATATCTATTCCTCATGATTACCTCATGGGTTATTAAAGATCCGAGAAGCTCATCCATGGGTAGTTTTGTCAAATCCTTTGCTTCTTGGATGCCAGTCACCTTTGGTGCCCATTCCTTTGAAAGAGACTGGAGGATCTTCTTTATAATTTCTGCATTAGTGAAAATCTTTCCAAGAGATTTTAGCTCATTTAAAATGCTAGTGAATCTAGAAAACATAATTGAAATGAGTTAATTTTCTACCATTTTAAACATTTCATATTGATGAACTAACATGCTAATTTTTTGTTCTTTAACTTGGTTGGTGATTCCCTCATAAGTAATTTGGAGTTTATCCAAAAATTTTTTAGCGGAGTCACAAGTCGAGACTCTATTGAATTCTTGAGTACTCAATGCACAATGTAGATTACTAATTGCCTTGGCGTTGATTTGAACAAGCTTAATATCGGCTTGAGTCCATTCATCCTCTTCTTTAGGAATTTGAATTTCATTAACAATTTTTGAGGGGATATGAGGATCATTCATAATAACTTTCCAACAATGATAATCTAAAGTTTGAATGAAATACATCATTCTTACTTTCCAATAGTTATAGTTTTGTCCATCAAACAATGGGGGTTTATTGGTTGATTGGCCCTCTACTATGATATTTGTATTAACATTGTTCATTTTTGCCAAAAATTACCTTTTCTCTAAGATAGTTGAATCTTATAAAAATAGAGACCTAGGCTCTGATACCACTTGTTGCCTAAGTTATGGACCTTAGAGGGGAGTGAATAGGGTCTATGACAATTAAAAATTATATATTCTAAATTCTTTAAGCGGAATTTTAACTTTAAGGAAAGTTAAAGGAAAATAGAGAGTCTGACAATTTTGCTTAAACAATAGTGTAAACAATAATGGAAATCAGTCTAGTAGAGAGAGTTAGAGAGATGCCAACACTTGACACCGGATATTGTTCACAAGGTTGGGCAACCCGCCTATGTCCCCGCCTTGAGCTATTCCTACTCCAAGGATTCCTCACAATTTTATTCCCAAACCGTTTCCTCTTCTTCTGGGTGAAGAGTAAACCGTTACACTCCCTTATAGGCTAGGAGACCACCTTTACTATCCTTTTACGTGTTGAGGATGAACCGTTACACAATCCTTTTATGGCTCAGGATTAAACCTTCACAATCCTTTGAGGTTAAGGATGAACCTTTACAATGTAAAGATTTTGGATCTTGAATCCGAAATACAAACTCGTTTAAGAGTTAGATAAGAATGGAGTAACAAACTCTGAGAATCTCACAAAAGATGAATTGGATTTCAGCTCAAAAACAGAATATTGGGGATTTCAGATTTTTAACGATGGATTTGAGTTTTGGATCTTGTTGAATGATTGGGAATTGATAGATTGATCACCTTTTTTTTTAGTTCATAAAACATCTTAATTTATAGTGAATTTAAGAATATAGCCATTGGAGAAGCAATAGATATAAAACCACCCGTTAAATAGCCGTTACAAGATTTTTATTCATTCTAGAGTGATCCAGTCGATTAGGAGAGTCATCTGATCGACTGGATGGACCACCTATTCGACTGGATGGTCCACCTGATAAACTGGATAGATATAAAAAGATTCAGATTTTGGTTTCTTAGATTTTAATGATTTACACGATTTCCAAAGTCTTTTAAATTATTAGATAAACATGATTAACATCTTATAATGATCTTTTGAATGATCTAATATGGTTCATAATGGTTTCCAACATGATCAGAACATGCAGACAAATTTTGGAAAAATTTATTCTATCTAATCGATCACAAGGCTTGTCTGATCGACTAGATGGTCTGCCTGATTGGCTGGATGGTCTGCCTGATCGGCTGGATGGTCTGTCTGATGGACTAGATAGACCATTTTCTTTCCTGAATCCATGTTTCAAAACCTTTAAGATGAGATATGATTCCAAGGTTTTGTACTTAATCTTTATGAGAAAGATTATCATGTTTTAAGGTCCTTAATCATATTATTATATTGGTATAAGGAACCTATGGTCAATCTAAGGTTATTGAGCTTTTGTCCAAACCATCTAATGAGGAATTTTTACAAAAGTCCTAAACACTCTTAACTTAAACTAAGACACTAATAACATTGAGAGTTCTCTTCTGATCTTGGATCTGATATTGCTTTGTAATGATCCATCTTCTTTAATTTCATCTTTAAGCTTTGAGTTTTGAGCTTTTGTCATCTTGAATGATGTGTGCATGAATGATCTTGATTAAGACTTGTTCTTGCATATAGGCTTTAATATGATTCAGTTCATGCTTTTTGGTTGAATGACAATCTAATGCTCTTCTTAACCTAATTTTCATAGAAACTCAAAAAAGACATTAGTAACACAATATACATTCCTTTATTGTGTTATCATCAAAATCAATGATGTTGCATTAGGTCAAAACCTAAAGGTTAACAAATAGGCCAGAGAGAATGGTGTTGTCTCAGTTGAAGCTCAGATGGATGTTTTGTAGGCCATGAGTATGTATGAGAGCATCTCATGCCAGGTAGGAAAATTGGTTGCCATATTTTCTATTATTTTCTTCATGTTCTTTTTGGCGGCTTCAACTACGCCATTAGTTTATGGCCGGTAGGTGTGGAGTTGTGATGCTGTATCTTGAATTTTTGACAGAGATCTGTCATCCCCTTGTTGCAGAAGTTGAGAGCATTGTCTGTTACAATCTTAAACGGGATACCGTACTGGCAGATGTTGTCCTTTTTCAAAAAACGTTGAACCACTAAGGCTGTGACATTGGCATAAGAGGCTGCCTCAACCCATTTTGTAAAGTAATCGATTACAACCAAGATGAACTGATGTCCGTTGGATGCTTTCGATGCCCCAAGCTGAGAATGACCATGGAGCAGTGAGATTGTGCAGTCTGGTTAGTGACGCATTGATTATGTCAGCATAGATTTGGCATTGGTGGCACTTTTGCATATGCTTGCAACAGTCAGATTCCATTGTGGACCAGTAATAGCCCAGTCTTAGTATCTTCTTGGAAAACATCAACCTATTCATGTGTGGGCCACAAGTTCCTCCTTGAACTTCTTCAACTACCTGTGCTGCTTGATGGGTATCGAGGCATCTGAGCCAGATTAGGTTTGGCGATCTTTTGTACAAGATTCCTCCTGAGAGGATAAACTGAATGACCAGTCTTCAGATTGCCTGACGGTCTGTTTTGGAGCATCTAGTAGGAAGGTCCTGTACTCGAGATATTGCTTAATGTCTGCGTACCAAGGCTTGTTGTCAGATACTTCTTCAATCTGAAGGTAATAGGTAGGCTGATCCTGTTGCTAAATCTCTATTGGCCAGAGCATGATGCCCCTAGGGATCTGTACCATGGAGGCGAGAGGGGCCAGTGCATTGGAAAATCTGTTGTGGTTCTAGGACCTGTGATTGAAGGTGATTCTCCTGAATTGAGTAACTAGCATGTTAAGGTAGGCCAAGTACGGGACTAGCCTTTCTTCTCGAATATCCTAAGATTTATGTGCCTGATAGATTACCAAAGATGAGTCTTCGTAGATGTCTATCTCCTCAATCCCGATGCCCAGAGCTTTTTTCAGACCGGCTATGCATGCCTCATACTCAGTTTCATTGTTTGAACATCTGAATCGCAGCTTGACTGAGATGAGGAGGTGTGCTCCCTTGGGTGAGATCAGGACTGCTCATGCCCCGTGCCCATGACTGTTAGCGGCTCCGTCAAAGTATAACTCCCAATCGAGGTATTGCTACTCTTCTACTTCTGTATACAGGATAACTTCATCTGGAAACTAATCATGTATTGAAACATAGTCTTGTGTTGGACTATAGGCTAAGTGATCTGCAATCGCCTACTCATTCATTGACTTTTGAGTCATGTACGTGATGTCGAATTTAGACAACATCATAAGCCATTGAGCTGTCCTCCCGGTTGTGGCTGGTTTTTCCAATAAGTACTTGAGTGGGTCCATCCGGGAGATCAGAATTACCGGGTAGGAAAGCAGATAGTGCCGTAGACGCTGAGTAGTCCAGACTAGTGCCAGACAAGTTTTCTCGAGCGGGCTATACCTCTATTTGTACTCTAGCAAGTACTTACTAATGTAGTAGATGACTTGCTTTGTTCTGCCTGTCTCATCATGTTGTGCCAGGACGCACCCCGTGAAGGTTTCTTATACTGAGATGTATAGCAATAGGGGCCATTCTGGTGTAGGGGCACAAGTACTGCAGGATGGAGAAGATATTGTTTTATTCTGTTAAAGGTTTCCTGGCACTCGACTGTCCAGACTGTAGGTGTGTTCTTTTGGAGAACCTTGAAAATCGGTTTGCATATCAGAGTGAGCTGAGAGATGAATCGATTGATGTACTGAATTCTGCCCAGGAAATCGTTGATCTCCTTTTCAGTTTGGGGTATTGGCATTTCGATGATAGCTCTAGCTTTAACTGGATCGATCTCAATGCCTCTCTTGCTGACTATGAAGCGGAAGAGCTTTCCTGATGAGGCTCCAAAGATGCACTTAACCAGGTTCAGTCTTAGGCCGAACTCTCTGAGTCTGTCACAGAGTCTTTTCAAGTCTTTAGGGTGTTGCCTGGCAGTTGGAGATTTGACGATCATGTCATCCACATAGATCTCAGCTGACTTGTGGATCATGTCATGGAATAGTACGTCATGGCCCTCTGATAGGTTACCCCTGCATTTTTTAGCTCGAAAGGCATGACCTTGTAGCAGAACGTGCCCAAGGTGTTATGAAGGAGGTTTTCTCCATATCTTCTTCTGCCATTCTGATTTGGTTGTATTCGAAGAAACCATCCATGAAGGAGAGTGTCTCATGCCCCGTTGTATTGTCAACTAGGATGTCAATGTGTGGGAGGGGGAAATTGTCTTTAGGGCTTGCCCTGTCCAGATTTCGGTAGTCGATGCACATCCGAACTTTGCTGTCCTTCTTGGGTATCGGTACAATGTTAGCTAACCATTCAAGATAGGTCGCTACTGCTAGGAAGCCTACACTGATCTGCTTTTCAACTTCTTTCTTGACCTTCTGTAACCATTCGGGTCTCATTCATCATAGTTTCTGCTTAACTGGTCTGACTTCAAGGGTAGTCTATGTACCACCAATGCTGGGTCTAGGTCGGGCATGTTTACATATGACCAGGTGAAGGCATTACTGTAGCTTTTCAGGAAGTTGATCATGTTTATTCTTTACCACGGACTCATGGTTGTGCTGATTTTAACTAGCTAGGGACTATCTGCGGATCCTAGGTTCACTGTCTCAGTGTCCTCGATGTTCAACTGCAGTAGCCCTTTGTTGTGTTTTATGAGGTCTAGAGTATTCCTTCAGGGGTAGCTTTATTGGAGGCGATTTCCTAGCAAATCAATTAGCTTAGTTTAGCATGCTTATGATTTATTTATTTTTTGTTGACTTCAGGACACTAGGCCTTCCAGGGAAGAGTCCATGTGATTTCGTCATCAGCCGATATAAGATGTTTTTGTTTCTTTTTTTTTTAAGAACATGATTTTTGAGTCAAAACATCAGATTTGTATTGATAAAACATGATTGTTTACAAAATGGACTCAAATAAAAGGGAGACCAACAGTGGCCTGACATTTGGATTTTGCAATGGGAGCAAAAGAGAGATAAAAGAGGAGAAAGATGGTGCTTCGATCATTGCTTGCTCGAACCAACCTGCACTGCAACTTGCTTGCCCCGACCCTGAGTGGCCTCGATGGTGAGAGCCTCGGTCCTCCAATGGATCAGTGGTCGGTGACTAGAGGATGCTTCGGCGCTGTCGGAGAGGGTGCAGACCTGCTCTCCCGCTTGATTTTCTGTTTCGGTGGCATCTTCAATAGTCAGCTCGTCGAATATCTGGGCCATGTTGAATATTTCTGGATCTGGAATCCCTGAAGATTCAGCACTAGGCCGAGGGTTTGAGGTATTGGTATCTGGTGCAAGAGGAGTATCTGGGTAGGGTTTAAAGGTCCCTATCGGGAAGGTTACAGAGATGTGAGGTCGGGGTTCAGTTTTTGCCAACCAGCTGCTTTTCTTGGTGAACTTGGAGAGATAGTCCTCGAACTTGGGCCTGTATCCCAGTCTGAATGGCAGTGTGTACTGAGGAGGGGTATATCTCTTCTTCATCCCTTGATTCTTGATTCCCAGGCTTGCCCTTGGTTGATTGTTCATTCTAGCAATCATCTTGACAAATGGTACGATCATTTGCTTGCTTTGCTCTTTTACCTGAGCGATGGAACTGACCTGCTCAAAATGGTAAGTCATGAAGGCTGTACCCTACCCCAGCTCTTGGATGTCACCGAAGGAACTGGTCATCTCTTCTGAAGGAATTACAATCAAGTGGTCATCTTGAATGAACTTGATCCTCTGATTAAGGGAGGAGGGAATGGCTCCGGCCGCGTGGATCCACAACCTTCCCAAGAGCAAGGTAAATAAAGCTGGTACATTCATAACCTGCAAGTTTGTTGTGAACTGAGTTGGTCCAGCCCTGATGGTCAAATCAATATCATTCAGGTTTTGCCTGGTAGAGTTGTCGAATGCCCTGATGGTCATTGGTCTCTTATTTACTTGACTGAGATCTAGGCACAGGCTTTGCAGTGTGGAGAGAGTGCAGACGTTGAAGCCGGAGCCATTGTCAATGAGAACTGATGATAGGTTTCGGTTCATGCACTGAACTGCGATGTATAAAGCCCGAGTGTGATCTCTGTCGCTATCTAGTATCTCTTCCTCTATGAAGGAAATGATTCTTGATTCGAGCACCTATCCTATCATATACCCCAATTTCTTGGGCATAATGTCTGGTGTGACATGGGCATTGCTGAATACTCAGAGCAATTGTTTTCTGTGATGTTTAGAAGTCAGAAGAAGACCCAATATGGAGATCTATGCCTGCACTTTACTCAATTGCTGAGTAATGTTAAACTCCTCTGCCTTTTCCAGTATATTCAGTAACACTGTCGAGTCCACTGCCTCTCTTTTTGGGTCTGACACCCCTGTTTTCTCTTTCTCTGCTCCCATGGCCTTTATTGGCTCAGCTGTGGGAGGTTGGTATACCCAGCTAGATCAGGTAAGGTTGGCTATGCTTTTGCTCTCAATGAGGAGGGAGCGAGGAGTGGGTACTTGCTTGAGGTTGAAAAGCAGAGGTGAGATGTAAGGGATCTGGACAGGGCCTGACAAGGTTAAGGCTTGAGTTGGAGCTGTGGGCTAGTCTGCAGGGCAAGGGATAGTATAAACAATCTGTTCGGGGACAAAGATCTAAACTGGAGAGTGAATGATCTGTATATTTGACTGAGGAAGAGGGATTATGTCTGGGTGTTGCTAAGAGGGCCTGATGATGCCGTCATCAACTGCGGGTGCGTAAGGTCTCAATTTCCCTGCCCCAGGCTCTTCCCACTCAATAAAGTTGATCTGATTGTTGTGTGGGGGCAGTGGCACTTGGGTGTTGCTGGGGGCTAGCTCAACCTTACCCTTATCGAGAAGATCCTGGATAGCGCACTTTAACCCTATACAATAATCAGTTGCATGACTTAGGCCTTGATGAAAGGTGCAGTGTTGATTGGCATTGTAGTTTTTGCTTTGTTTATCAGAAGGTAAAAGAAGGGTAGGGCCTCTCAATGTGAGAAGACTCTGCTTGGTCAGAAAGCCCAACAATTGACTAAGAGAATAGGGAAGAGAGGTAAAGTTTCTAAGGGGATGGTTTTGCCCCTGAATTTGGCTGGGTACTACCAGAGGCTTGCTGAGACTGAGCGGTTGGAGCCGGCAATCTGATAGGAGTTGTAGAAGATATCATTTAAACGTCTTCTTTTCTTTTCTGGTCCCGGGGACCACTGTTTCTACTGGCTGATGTCGCCATTGTCCTGGGGGGAGCAAGCCCTAAATTGGAGTGTATGGCACCACTCTGATAGCTGTCTCGATACGAGCACCGATCTTGACGATGGTGCCAAAGTCTACCACTGGCAGAGTTACCATTAGTGTAGAGTAGGGCTGCTTCAGAGTGCCTATGAATATGTTTGTCATCTCCTCCTTGGGGATCGGAGTAGACACTTTTGCTATCATTTCCCTCCATCGGGTGGCATATTCCAGGAAGGATTTATTGTTGTGCTGGTATATCTGCTCCAGCTGGCTTTTCTGTGGTCGAAACTCCTGATTCAAGGAGTACTGCTCTACAAAGTTATCCATGGTGTCCTGCCAAGTCTTGATTCATTGTTTGTCAGTCGATATCCACCATGTAAGGGTTGCCCCCTTCAAAATTTTCTGAAAGTATTAGATGAGCAAAGGTTGGTTATTGTTGTACTGGAGCATATCCCCTATATACAACTATAGATGTTGCTTCGGGCAACCTGTGCCATCATATTTGTCAAAGTCAGGTACCTTGAAGCCTGGGGGTACAGTATCCCTGGAAGAGAAATTCAGGACTTTCAATGAGAGACTGGGGTTTGCAAATGCCCCTTTCATCCGTCTCATCTCCTCCTTCATTTGCTTAATTTCCTCGTGCTGGTCCATGAGGGATAGGGTGGGGTCTGAGGATGACGGTCGGTCTGATTAATGTAGAAGGCCTTGGGTTCCTCATTATACTGGTCATACTCCTCTCATCCATCTGTCGCGGGTATACGGTTAGGAATGATGATAGGGATAGGCTGATGCGACTCTAGATGAGGCTGATCAAGGGTTTCTCCGGTAGGGATTCGGATGGGGGGTTTTTCTGTTCGGACACCGATGAGAATCTTCAGGGATTCCAGAACACTGTCCAACTTCACTTGCATAACTGTAATGTCTCTCTCGTGAGACTGCAGAATCTCACTGGTTCGTTGATGCTGATCGGATGGTTCTGCCATTGATTCTGAACTACTTTCAAATGGGGCGATGTAAAACACAATCTCTGTGACTGGCACCTTTGTTAGGACTGCATTTGCGGTTACTGCTTCTTTCGAGAATCGCAGTCATAGAACGAGTCATATGTCGGCTCATGCAAACTGAAAATGATGTAACGACTAAACATGAATATGCATGATGATAGGAAGAATATGCTAGAATAGATTTTTCATAGATGCATGATGGTGTAGTAAGTACAAGACTGTGTGACTCAAAAAGAGAAAATGACTCGAAGGTCCGTCAGGGATCGTGAAGTCAAGTGGCCAGGGCACACAGTTAAAGTCTATGATCTGCTATTAGAGAGATGTGACCTCAACCTCCATGTTTTCAATAGTCTCGGTAACATTGAACATTCGGTATCCAAACTGTTGGATACGAGCGGTTATCTCAGCCTTTGCACTGTCAAGCTACTGTTGGTAGAAGTGCAATTGAGTCCTGATAACGATTGCTTCCTTAGCTTCGCCTTTTCGTTTCTTCTGACAAGACTAGACTATCTGTTCAAGCTGCTCAATCTACCCTTGCATGGCCTGAAGCTCACGGTCCCGCTCTGCTTCCTATAACCTGAATGTTTGTTGGGCCTTTCGTAGCCTCTTTTCTTTTAATTGGATCTGGAACTGTCTCTCTAGGAAGATGTCTCTCCAGGGAACTACCATCTCAGGTAGAGGTATGGTTTTGTGTGATGGAGCTGAGATTGGTGTGGGCAGTTCCCTTAGTGCGGGCATGTTGGGTAGAATGTCAGTATCTTCCACCCATAATCGGTTTACTGAATCTGTTGGTGGTCCTGATGTAACCACAAAGTCTGGCCATTGATCTCGCCTAGAGCTTCACCAAGCTATCTGGAAGCGGCGCATGAGATTATCGGAGTGTATTGAGAAGGTGATCCAATCATTCTCCTGTCGGTCTATGACTAGGATGCCTTGAGAGAGTCCAAACTAGCGGAGGACTCAGAGTGGTGTATAGACGGCGGAGCCTGTTAGACTGGCGAGAATCGTGCATCGCCTTCCAGTTATGATGATGCGAGGTAACTTGTTCCGGGCTAGCCACTCGCATTGCCATATGATCTCCTCTTCTGACTGGGTTTGGAGAAGCTGGTAGAGCTCTCTGACGTTTGTAATTGCTATCGGACCTTGATTCTGAGAAATCTTTCGAGGCAGACTGTAGGCTTCACGGAGGTCGACTAGTATTGATATGATTGCAGGCAGGTGTCCTACCAATCATAGGTGTAATAGTGGTGCACTGACAAGGAAGATGCCCTTTCTGCGGTCTGCTGCCTGGTTGAGAGCCCTGAGGAGCTCTGCTAGGATGACTGGTATGACTGATCCAGAATTGTGCATGTCCTCAATGATCCCTACTAGTACTGATTCGACAAGTGTGTGGGACTTTGGGAACACCAGCTGAGAGATGGCTATCAGTGCAAGAGCGTTGAGACCGGGAAGTTCCATTGTAATGGAGTCAGGGTTCCACTTGCACTTGTACTGCTTTTCAAGATATGACACGAGTATCCGATCGGAGGTATCATTAGGACAGGGCTGCAAGCAAGCTGGCTTGATATGCAAGAACCTTGATAGATCTGTCTGGTATGTTGTCTTGTAGCGGGATATTATGGCTTCGCCGTCCATATTTAAACCCAGAATGCGCTGAACCTCTTCTAGTGTTGGGCAAAGTTCGTTCTTACTAAATGGAATAACATATGTGATGAGTTCCAACACTGTATAGCGACGTTCATGAGGCGCGGGTCTGGTTTAACCATGGATAGGTCTAGGATGGTCCCGGTTTTGTAATACTGAGTCCAAGTAAGACGCTGACTCAAAGTAAAGACCTCAACTACTTTCTGGAGGTAGTCATCACATGCGTCCTGTGAAGTCAAATGCACGGACTGTGACAGTTGACCAATTGACCAGGTTATCCCTCAAGGACCTGCCATCTATACTGAACAAAAGACAGACTTGAGGTGAGTGTACTGTGTAATGCAGATTAAAAGTGCAGAAATTAATTTTTTTTTATTTTTGATTGGGTGTGACAAGGCACAGAGTTCTAGCATGCTTTACCCGAGTTGTTGGAAATCGGGGGCCTATCAGGTCAAGGTCGGGGATAGGTCTGGTGAAGACCTAATCGCCTAGGATTTGAATCCTATATACTATGTCGGGAAACGGGGTAGGATGTGTTTTATTACAAGTACAGGTTTTGACTCATTACATACCCCTGGGTGGGCAATTATCCAGGTAGAATGTGCCCGGGTAGTTGACCATGATTGGGGACATATAGGGTGTAAGCAAGTTAGGGTTTAGGGTAATCCTCCCTGAGTGAGCTGCTTATAGACTATACCCTAGCCCCTCCCTGGGTGGGCTGTTTGATGCAAGTATGTTCCTAGCAGGGTGGGGGGATCACTTAACACCTTATATGCGACTTTCTTGAAAATGGATGATTGGTGTAAGCAGGAGCGTTCAGAATCTTTTCCTGAGGGTAATCACTCACTAGGAGTAACTTCGCAAACCTCCAAGACTGTTAAGTGACTGACACTGAGGATGATCATCCACCAACTATTAACGTAATAAGCCTCACTAATGGGTTTAATGGGATAATTACACTACTATGACATGTATGGATGCACAGTACACAATTAGCTAAGAGATGTAAAATGATTAGTGTTAAGTTAAATACTTAGACATTTAAAAAAAATTGATGGTCATTGGCTTAAACCTAGGTTCTAGATTGAACCTTGGCATAGATTCCCCAGTAGAGTCGTCAAAGCTGTGAGCACGAGTTTCGGAACCCTGATTAAAATTTCTCGGGTTTAGAGTCGCCACCTATTCATTCAGAAGGGATAAGTCCCCGGGAAGTTGGATAAGGTGTTAGTCTACGATTTGAGATTATGGTAAGAGGTTCGGTTAAGTCCAGGGAAGGTGTTAGGCACCCTGAGGCTTCCATTTTTACAATGGTTCCCTACTCCCTAGGTTTAAGCCAATTAATGTCAAAGTTTGTTAAAATACCTAAGTATTTAAGATAATACTAATCTAAGAAAGAAAAGCTAACTAGGGTTGAACCCGGGTTGGGTTGCCTACGTACTCACATTGAGGTGAGATCAGACCGAGCGTAGTTCTAGCACATAAGCCCGTGCCAAGGTTAGGGGGTGCTGTACGCGAATTTGCAGAAGATCTGAAATGACGGTAATTTCATTACCGCCATTCCCAGCTTAGTGCAATATAGGAATAACGGTAATACAATTACCGCCATTTAGGGTTTTTGCCAGAAATGGCTAAACCCCCACATACTTAAGCCGAAAGGCATTATAGCATTTCCATTTTTTTATAATGGCGGTAATTTGATTACCGCCATTCAATATTTTTTGAATTTTTGGGCTCGTGGGCCCCACCCTAACGGTCCCTAAGGCATTGTGGGCCCCTATTTGGGCCACAGAGGTTCTGAGCTTCAGTTTTTGGGGTTTTTTGGCTTGAGATGGGCTTGGGTGGATCTAGAGTTTGGCCTTGGGTTTGACTTAAGGTTCACCTAGGGTTGCTAGGGTTTGACTTAAGGTTTTACCTAGGGTCTGACTAGGGTTTAGGGTTTTACCTAAGGTTAGACTAGGGTTTGGATTGTGGCTTTTACCGAGGATTAGACTAAGGTTTAGGGTTTACCTAGGGTATTGTGGGGCCTAGGGCTTGACTACGGTTTGACCAGGGTATGGACCAGGGTTTACCTAGGGTTTGACTGGACTCAGTTAGGGATAACCATGGTTAATAGGCTTAACCATAGTTAAGGCAGGGTGTAAAAATTGGGTGCTTACATTTACCTTCTTTTCTTTCAGGTTGAGCCTAATGGTAAATGCCTTTTTGAGAGTGGTCACCTATTTAATTATGGGGAAAATAATCCCATATGAAAATGGATAAGGGTTTACAGTCTATTCAAAATTCTAGGTAAGAGATTTTTTTAAGTCTCACGGAATGTGTTACCCCCATTACCCCCATACGAAGATGGTAACCTAATCCCCAAGTTCTAGCAAAATAGTCAAAATTACAAAATAAATTAAAACTTGTTATTGTGGTTATGCTAATTAAATGATAAATGGGAAAAGAAAGGGAAACTACCCTGCTCAGGTTGCCTACATACCCAACTCAATGGGATCATGTCAATATAGTTCTATGGCTTGTAACGTGTACTAAGTTGAATGATTTTGTATTTTGAAATGTTTTGGAGAATTTTTTAGTTGGGGCAATTTAGGCTCATACTGGAGAAAAGCAAAATTTGGCAAGATAATTGGGATTAAGATTTAACGCGAGGTTAGGACAGAAGGTCAAGGGAGCTCAAGACCGGATGCAGAGCCTAGTGTGGCTTCCCACAGTGGCCTTGAGCTGAGGACCAATGCTGTTTGCAGCACTAGGTGGTAGACTCATTCCTTAAGTATTGAAATCTCGGAATGTCGGTACTTAATTAGTTCAATGCCATTATGGTAAGGATTGCAAATTACACTGGGATGGAGTTCTACTGGACTCCAAGGGTCTGGCCGGGCATCCTAAGGTCCTAACAATTACTCAACACCCCAATTTCTCTTGCTTCTTCTTCTTGTATCTTGAATCTGTATAACAAATTGAAAGAAGAGGAGAGATGGACTAACATATGGCTACTTAAATTATAAGAGCTAAGTCATATAAGAGAATTCTTTGTACTTTTTTATAATTTGGGTCTAACCAATTCATCGTATTCTTCCTCTTCCTCTTCTCAGACATTGATTAACAGACTTAGACCATGCCTAAGAAAGTTCTTTCCATTCAGTTTAATAGTACTAAGAATAGCACCATAATTTACTGGTATTCTCATAGTAAGCCGTAAAGGCATATGGACTTCTAAAGTCTACATTGGATGATGAGATTGTAGACATGATTGCTCTTTGTTATATCACTGGACAACCAACAAGAGCTGTTTTATTAAGGACCAAAGTCTCAATATTCTAACACACTCTCAAGCAAGAAAATTTAGATCTAATAAACAAATCAAAGGTCATAAATCTGGATTTTAATAGTCTTTAATGCTTCAAACCAACTCAGAATACCCCAAACATGACCAACAAAGTATATAAATTATCATAAATAATCTAATTTCATTCGCTATCTAGGTACGTAAGCCTTATCCAAAGAAGTCTATTAGAGCTTCATGACATCATTAAGGCGCTGAAATTAAGGAAAGAAAGAAAATATGAAAAAGAAGATACCAGACTTTGGGAGGTAATTGAGTCATTGCCCTCTCTTGTTCTTTATTATACCAATCACAAAAATTCAAAAATTATATATTTAGTTAAAGGAATCTGACAACAAAATCACAATTAAATAAGGAACCTGATCCAATTGAGTTATAAAATAAGTAATAATCTCCTGCGCTGCCTTAAACCAAAGAACACCCTTAGCGGATATTGTATTTGTTAAGATCTCTTAATTAGTGAATTTTACTAATATTAATTATGCCAACTTAATAATGATGTTTTTTAAGCAACCCAGTGGGGAGGGGGGTTTGGCATTGTAACGACCCCAAAATCCCACAAGGCTAAAATAGGACTTTGGAATCGCCACATTACTTAAACCTGCTTACAAACCATGCATACAAGGCTACTACACGAGTCTCCCAAAAATTAGAGTAATAAAATTCCGATATATAAACTCAATCCAGCCTGCACAAGTCTAAGGTCTATATATACAACTCACGATGAACCAACAAGTCTGATACACAACTAATAAGAAGTCTACTGAGCAACATCCTCTAAAAGTCAATTACAAAACTCTCTCAATAAAAAGAAATGTAAACTAAGAGGTGTAGCCGCCCAAGTCTCCGGCTCCCTCCTCAGAAGGCTCACCTTCACCTCCTTCCTCGAGGTAAGTCTCCTCAACCCACGGCTCCGCCGTGTACTCCTGCTCTATACCTGCCAAGACAAAGTCCGACTGAGTACAAAGGTACTCAGTGTATATAAAATCCAACCAATAATAATAATATTCCTGCACTTAGTCAGAAACATATCCAATAGCATAATAACATAATCAGAGTGCGGAAGAACGTGTGCGCATATACATCATATCATTACCTTGACTCGTGTACTTGTGAGAATCTTAGACTTAGAAAACCATACACTTATGAGGTACTTATGCTTACGAGACCACGTGCTTGTGAGATGCTTATGCTTATGCTTATGCACTTATTCAGATCATACAGTAATGAGACATGCCGTTCTTGGCGGATACGGACCATGCCTTAGAAATCATGTGGTTGACATGCCGTTCTTGGCAGATATGGACCATGTCATGCTTATGCTTATTCAGAATGCCATACATATGTCATGCTCATGCTTGTGGCCCACATGTGTGACTTGTGAGACTCTTATCTTAACATACACGTGCATATGTGCTTAAGTGTCGAAATTAACATTCGAGTTGGTAATTGCTTAGATTCCGATCTCCCACCATAGAAACTCCACTATACTGTCCCATACCAAATAGTTAGAGAATTCCCGGTTTGAGAGATGTTCCTCTAAGTTCTTATCTTCCCGACTATCAATTTCCATACAAATAATTAGACATACTTAACCAACAATTCACATATGCATATCTTATCATAATTCATATCGCAATTCATAATCAATTTACCACCATTTCATAAGAGTATAATAGCATTTATCCTTTCAAGCATTTTCACAAACACCTTGTGTACGCATAATATGAATCCATTTCTCCTCTATATTTTCAAGCATTCCTCAAACCATAATTCATCCATACAATCAATTCACTATTCACATCCACATATTAATCACATCCTCCATACATTTTATCCACATTTAATCCACATTTCCAATCCACATATCCATCTATAATTAGCTTGCTTCTTAGAAAATTAGGGAAAATGCATCAAACATCTATTTCTACCATTCCTAGGATCTTAACATTCACAAAACCTTAAAATAAAGTTGATTAGGATAGTATATCGACCTTAGGAATCCTTCCCTTGGATTCAAAACGCTCCCGAGACGATTTGGAGAAACTTCCCAAACTTTTCTTGCAATCTCCTATCAATCTCCTCCTTCTCCAAGAAAACCCTCTCTCAAAACCCTAGGGTTTCTCCCCCTTTTTGCCAAATTAGGTTAGAACTAGGTGGAGTATTTTAATATTTCGAGTAGGACCCCCTATTTATAGCCTCAAGGTCTGAGAACAAAAAGACCAAAAAGCCCATACTAAAATTCTGAAAAAAACACGAAAGACCGAGCGATCGGTGGTTATGACCGATCGATCGGTTCTCAACCGAGCGATCAGTGCTCTTGACCGGGCGATCGGTCAAAAAAGCACTCTCTGGAAATTTTTCCCATACAAAATTCTGGACCAGTCGATAGCTACCGATCGATCGGTTTTGGACCGTTCGATCGCTACTTCTGACCGAGCGATCGGTGCTCTATTTCGACTCATTTTACTGTTTTGGCCATAACTTTTGACTCGCTTGACGGATTTTGACGATTCAACTTGTGTTGGATTCGTCTTTCGAAAACGAACATTTCTGGCGTTTTAGAATTTCTAATTTCCACTTAATTTATAGACTAAAATACCCTTAATGCAATGCACTAAAAACATGAAAAAGATTCAGGTCTCTACATCCTCCCCCCTTTAAAAGAATTTCGTCCTCGAAATTACGTACCTTAGGTGAATAAATATGGGTACTTTTCGCAGACTTCGGCTTCTCTCTCCCAAGTAGCCTCTTCTCTAGAGTGATGCTCCCATTGCAAGAGCACAAGAGGAATAACCTTAGAACGCAAAACTTGCTCTTTCCGGTCCAAAATTCGAGCCGGTTGCTCTACTAGAGTCAAATCTTCCCGAACTTCCAACGGTTCCAAATGAATGACATGTGAAGGATCAGCAATGTACTTCCTCAACATAGAGATGTGAAAGACATTATGCACACCTTCCATGTGAGGTGGCAAGGCGACCCGATAGGCAACTTCCCCGACTCGGGTGATGATCTCAAAAGGACCCACATATCTCGGACTGAGCTTGCCTCGCTTGCCAAACCTCATCACCCCCTTCGTAGGTGAGATCTTTACAAATACAAAATCTCCGACTTGGAACTCAAGATCTCTCCTCCAAGTATCGGCATAGCTCTTCTGTCTACTCTGAGCTGCTTTCAACCTCTCCTTGATCAACTGAACTCTATCCACAGTCTGACCAACGAGCTCAGGACCCAAAAGCTTCCTCTCACCAACTTCGTCCCAACACAAAGGTGAACGACAACTCCTCCCATAAAGTGCCTCAAACGGTGCCATCTGAATGCTAGCTTGATAGCTGTTGTTGTAGGCAAACTCAACCAACGGCAAGTGATCAACCCAACTACCCTGAAAGTCTAACATGCAAGCTCGTAGCATGTCTTCTATGATCTGGTTCACTCTTTCAGTTTGCCCATCTGTCTGCGGATGAAATGCCGTACTAAAATCCAAATGGGAACCCATAGCATACTGAAAACTCTTCAAGAACTTGGATGTAAATCTAGGATCTCGATCAAAAACAATGCTAATTGGCACTCCATGCAAACGAACTATCTCCTTGATATAGAGGTTAGCTAATTGATTGGAGTTGAAAGTAGTCCAATATGGAAGAAAATGAGCTGATTTAGTCAATCGGTCAACCACAACCCAAATGGCATCAAAGTTCTTGGCCGTCTTTGGCAAACCAACAACAAAATCCATGAAGATATTTTCCCACTTCCACTCGGGAATAGGAAGAGACTGAAGAAGTCCTGCCGGCCTCCTGTGTTCGGCCTTCACCTGCTGACACACCAAACACTTGGATACAAAGGTAGCCACATCTTTCTTCATACCTTTCCACCAGAAATACTTCTTAAGGTTCTAGTACATCTTAGTACCTCCCGGATGCACGGTGTACTTGGACTTGTGTGCTTCATCCAGAATCTCCCTTCTTAAATCCTCATCATCCGGAACACAAAGTCTACCCTTGAAACAAACTCCACCATCTCTCCAAGAGAAATCCTCAAACCCACTGCTAAGCGACTTATTCATGGCAGCGTGCAGTTCTCCATCATTCCACTGCAAGTCCTTAATCCTGTCCAATAAGGTTGGCCTGATCATAATGTTAGCCAACAAGGCTCCAGAAGCTCCAACACTGAAACCCGCATCGAGGCTAGACACCTCTTCTAGTAACTTCCATTCTTGGACCATCAAGTGTGCCAAGAACCCGGTAGGTCTCCTACTTAGCGCATCTGCCACTACATTCGCTTTCCCCGGGTGGTACTGGATAGAACAATCATAATCCTTGAGGAATTCCACCCAACGACGCTGCCTCAAATTCAGCTCTTTCTGCGAGAATAAATACTTTTGACTTTTGTGGTCGGTGAAAACTTCAAACTGCGCACCGTACAAGTAATGTCTCCAGATCTTAAGAGAAAAAACCAAGGCTGCCAACTCCAAATCATGGGTAGGATAATTCTTCTCGTGATCTTTCAACTGCCGAGAAGCATATGCAATCACCTTCCCGTGTTGCATAAGAACACAACCTAACCCAACGAGTGAGGCATCACTATACACCACAAAATCTTCACTACCCGATGGAACAGTCAAGATCGGAGCGGTGGTGAGACGCTTCTTCAACTCAAGAAAACTCTTCTCACATTTCTCATTCCACTCGAATCTAGCGTTCTTTCGAGTTAGATGAGTAAGCGGAGCTGCCAAACTAGAAAAACCTTCCACAAATCTTCGATAATATCCAGCTAGGCCTAAGAAACTTCGAACCTCTGTAACACTCTTTGGCCTTCCCCATCCTTCCACTGCTTCTATCTTAGCAGGGTCAACTAAAATCCCCTCTTCTGACACCACATGGCCTAGAAATGCTACTTTTTCTAGCCAAAACTCGCACTTGCTAAGCTTAGCATATAGCTTATGCTCACGGAGTATCTTCAGGGTGATCCGGAGATGCATCTCATGCTCCTTCTGTGTCCTGGAGTACACTAAAATGTCATCCACAAACACGATCACAAAGCGGTCCAGAGTCAGCTTGAAGATCCTGTTCATGAGATCCATGAATGCTGCCGGAGCATTTGTCAAACCGAACGGCATGACTAAGAATTCAAAATGCCCATATCTGGTCCTGAAAGCAGACTTAGGCACATCTTCCACCTTTATCTTCAGTTGATGGTAGCCCGACCTCAAATCAATCTTGGAGAAATACTTAGCTCCTTGCAACTGATCAAACAAGTCATCGATCCTAGGTAAAGGATATTTGTTCTTGATAGTGATCTTGTTCAGTTGCCGATAGTCGATGCACATCCTCATCGAACCATCCTTCTTCTTCACAAACAAAACAGGAGCTCCCCAAGGTGATACACTTGGGCGGATAAATCCAAGACCAAGCAATTCGTCAATCTGCTCCTTAAGCTCTCTCAACTCTGCTGGAGCCATCCTATATGGCGCTTTAGAGATGGGTGTCGTACCCGGAACCAACTCAATTGCAAACTCTACTTCTCTATCCGGTGGCAAACCCGGTAAGTCTTTAGGAAAGACATCAATGAATTCCTCTACAATAGGGATACTTGAGAAATCTGGTGCTTCCGAGGTAGTAAGACTCAATGCCGCAAAACGAGCTAAGTCCTTCTTCTTCAACCCTTGGAAATGAAAAGAGGGCTCACTGATTGGTCTAAAGTTGACTACCTTCCCAAAACAGTCAACATGCCCATGGTATTTGGAAAGCCAATCCATTTAGAACACACTCACATAATATTCCTAAGTCTACGCTTAATCAAAACTCAATCCTCAACAATTTTAAAGTCCTGAACTTGATGTTGCTTCCCTAAGGTTGACATCTTCCTATACCCTATACTTAATACCTTAGTCTTAAGGGCTCTAATGCCTTGTGCTTTGATTGATATCCTCTGGTATCAGACCCGGAGTGACATAACACGACTCCTACTGAGAGGACAACTTAGCCCAAGGGAACCTAATGCCTTGAGCTCTGATACCACCTCTGTAACGACCCCAAAATCCCACAAGGCTAAAATAGGACTTTGGAATCGCCACATTACTTAAACCTGATTACAAACCATGCATACAAGGCTACTACACGAGTCTCCCAAAAATTAGAGTAATAAAATTCCGATATATAAACCCAATCCAGCCTGCACAAGTCTAAGGTCTATATATACAACTCACGATGAACCAACAAGTCTGATACACAACTAATAAGAAGTCTACTGAGCAACATCCTCTAAAAGTCAATTACAAAACTCTCTCAATAAAAAGAAATGTAAACTAAGAGGTGTAGCCGCCCAAGTCTCCGGCTCCCTCCTCAGAAGGCTCACCTTCACCTCCTTCCTCGAGGTAAGTCTCCTCAACCCACGGCTCCGCCGTGTACTCCTGCTCTATACCTGCCAAGACAAAGTCCGGCTGAGTACAAAGGTACCCAGTGTATATAAAATCCAACCAACAATAATAATATACCTGCACTTAGTCAGAAACATATCCAATAGCATAATAACATAATCAGAGTGCGGAAGAACGTGTGCGCATATACATCATATCATTACCTTGACTCGTGTACTTGTGAGAATCTTAGACTTAGAAAACCATACACTTATGAGGTACTTATGCTTACGAGACCACGTGCTTGCGAGATGCTTATGCTTATGCTTATGCACTTATTCAGATCATACAGTAATGAGACATGCCGTTCTTGGCGGATACGGACCATGCCTTAGAAATCATGTGGTTGACATGCCGTTCTTGGCGGATACGGACCATGTCATGCTTATGCTTATTCAGAATGCCATGCATATGTCATGCTCATGCTTGTGGCCCACATGTGTGACTTGTGAGACTCTTATCTTAACATACACGTGCATATGTGCTTAAGTGTCGAAATTAACATTCGAGTTGGTAATTGCTTAGATTCCGATCTCCCACCATAGAAACTCCACTATACTGTCCCATACCAAATAGTTAGAGAATTCCCGGTTTGAGAGATGTTCCTCTAAGTTCTTATCTTCCCGACTATCAATTTCCATACAAATAATTAGACATACTTAACCAACAATTCACATATGCATATCTTATCCTAATTCATATCGCAATTCATAATCAATTTACCACCATTTCATAAGAGTATAATAGCATTTATCCTTTCAAGCATTTTCACAAACACCTTGTGTACGCATAATATGAATCCATTTCTCCTCTATATTTTCAAGCATTCCTCAAACCATAATTCATCCATATAATCAATTCACTATTCACATCCACATATTAATCACATCCTCCATACATTTTATCCACATTTAATCCACATTTCAATCCACATATCCATCCATAATTAGCTTGCTTCTTAGAAAATTAGGGAAAATGCATCAAACATCTATTTCTACCATTCCTAGGATCTTAACATTCACAAAACCTTAAAATAAAGTTGATTAGGATAGTATATCGACCTTAGGAATCCTTCCCTTGGATTCAAAACGCTCCCGAGACGATTTGGAGAAACTTCCCAAACTTTTCTTGCAATCTCCTATCAATCTCCTCCTTCTCCAAGAAAACCCTCTCTCAAAACCCTAGGGTTTCTCCCCCTTTTTGCCAAATTAGGTTAGAACTAGGTGGAGTATTTTAATATTTCGAGTAGGACCCCCTATTTATAGCCTCAAGGTCTAAGAACAAAAAGACCAAAAAGCCCATACTAAAATTCTGAAAAAAACACGAAAGACCGAGCGATCGGGGGTTATGACCGATCGATTGGTTCTCAACCGAGCGATCGGTGTTCTTGACCGGGCGATCGGTTAAAAAAGCACACTCTAGAAATTTTTCCCATACAAAATTCTGGACCAGTCGATAGCTACCACAAAACCGATCGATCGCTACTTCTGACCGAGCGATTGGTGCTCTATTTCGACTCATTTTACTGTTTTGGCCATAACTTTTGACTCGCTTGACGGATTTTGACGATTCAACTTGCGTTGGATTCGTGTTTCGAAAACGAACATTTCTGGCATTTTAGAATTTCTAATTTCCACTTAATTTATAGACTAAAATACCCTTAATGCAATGCACTAAAAACATGAAAAAGATTCGGGTCTCTACAGGCATGGACCCGTACCAATTTATTAACAAAAATAAGAAATTACAACCAAGAGGGGGTCATAAACCTTATCTAATGCTCAAAACAACTAAGATATTAAATTACACAACCATTTTATCAATAACTAGGCACCCTCTAGCTTGATTCGAATGAAATTTCCTATCAAGAAAAATCTCATTACGTTGAGAAGTACAAGCCTCCTTCGAAAAAATGTCAGCCACCTGATTATTTTCTCTAAAAGTATGACTAACAATAAATTCACACTTATGTTTAAGTTGCATAATATATAGACTTTCACTCATACCAAATAATCCAGGGTCTATTAGCAATTAACTCCAATTAAGACATCAATATAAATGCGAGAGTCACTCTCGACAATAACTTTCCAAAGACCCAACTTGACACATAATACACAACCATCATGAATAGCCCTCATCTGCGCATCAACACATAATGAAGTCCAGTTAGACCAATAATTACACAACTCAAAAAAAATTTCTATTTTGATTCATTTCCCATATATTGTATACCAAATAACAAATACCTATTTGCACTTAGATCATTCGATTGTAATACCTCAATCCACATGAACTGCTGTTTGAAACCTCATTTTAAAATTACAAAAAAGAAGAAGAGAAAACTAAATTTTATATTAAAAAATAATTCACTTATAAAATGGCTTTAATGGTGTAATTAAGTTGACTTCTAATTAAGTAGGTTCAAATATAGTTTTAAAATAAAAAAAAGATATCGACTGTTACTAACCCGTTACAATGTTTATATTTTTCCGTATGAACCTAGTAAAATAATGGGACTAATATAGTTTAAAGGAAATGATCTACTCAAGGGAGTTACACATTCTTACTGACCCGGGTATAGTCAACATTCCCTAATAAGCATAAGATATTGACCAATATTATTTTTGCTAACTCAATACTAGTTTAGAGTGTGTATTTTAGTTGCATGATAACATTTCACACAAAAAAAAATACTAAGTTCAATATTAACCAATAGTTACCCGACTCTCAAGTCCTCTCTGTTGAGCCATTTGATGATTTTAGTCAGCGTAGTATAATTCTCAATAGAAATGTTCTACGCGGTTATAATGTTGTTTTAATAATTAGGACGGCAAATGTTGAAACAGTGAATCTAGCCGTTAAATAATGCATAAGTTTTGTTTTGTTTTATCGAATATTGGTCAAAGCTGTGAGATTTCAAATGGAGTATAGTAAGGACTAAGGATTAGTTACATGCAGTCCAAGTCAAAGAAGCATCACCATTATTCAAAACATGAGCATTGCTGTTTGCATCTGTCTAGTTTTGTTTATATTGGATGGTTGGAGTAATCAAAGTGATAGAGATAGGGCTAAGATGTAATAGCAGTAGAAGACTAGTAGTTGTTATAGATGGAGTCCAAGTCAACGAAGCAACACCATTATTTTTGGCCCCTAGTCAGTTAAAAAGTAACCCAAATTTAAGACTCCCAACAAAAAATTGGAAAAAAAGGCATAGGATGACCAATCGCATCTTGAGCTGCATTTGTTTCGAGAAAAACCAAAAGATGAAAGAAAGTAATCAACGAAACAATTCATAAAATCTCTCTCTTGCAGCCCTTCGCACTCTCTCTCATTCATATGGTCCTTAAACATGTAAGTAGGGCTGTAAACGGATGCGGATAAATTTCTGTATCCGAATCCATTTAGTCAGATAATTATCTGAATAGGTATCCAGTAGAGCGAATTCGGATACTAAAATCACTATCTGTTTATAATCGGATACGAATTCGGATACTGGTATATCCGATCTGATAAATATCTATCCTATTTTATACTATATATAAATAATATATTATAAATTTATAAAATGAATATTACTTTTAAAATATATTTTTTAAATAAAAACTTATATATTTTTTAATTAAAATTTTATATATTTTTTAAATATTAATTTATATTTTTTCATTTTTTTTTAAAATAATCGGATAATTCGGATACTATCCAAATCCGGATACTTTAATCGGAGTTAGATACGAATATCATATTTCACTATCCGCCTAATATTTATTCGGATTCAGATATCCGAATATATAATCAGATATGAATTCAGATATACCACTATCTGCTCCGAATTCAATCCATTTACAGCCCTACATGTAAGCGTTTTGAATGCATAGTTAATGCGATATTTATGGATTAGAAAGCTTATGTATCTATATTATCTATGCTAAGGCAGAGTTTTTCTTCTCTTAATGCCACATTGGACTACTCCTTAAAGCCACATCATCTCCACCTATACAATGAAAGGCTTAAGCTTTAGGCAATGATGACTCAAGATCATCATTGCCAATACAAGTAATCATGACTCAAGATCATCATTGTCACGCCAATTGCAATTGAATTGGGCGAGAGTTCAATTGCACTTATAGGCCAACCGGTGTCCCTATCAATCATTATTAACTATGGTTAAGATTCACTAACCAACAATCTAATATTGGTTTTTAGTACTAAAAATACTAATTTTTTTTAACTCTTGTTAATAACTTTTAACCCTTAAGGTTAAATTTATTTAATATTTTTTTTCTAAAATTTAAAGTTAGATTGTTGAATCATAAGGGGTAGTGAATCTTAACCATAGTTAATATGGGTTAAAAAGGATACGTGTTGGCCTGTAGGTGCGATTGAACTCTCTCCAAGTTCAATCGCAATTGGTTGTGATTCAATCTCAAAACCACTGAGTTCTCATAGTTCAATTGCACTTATAGGCCAACACGTGTCCCTATTAACACTTATTAACTATGTTAAGATTTACTAACCTTTAGGGTTCAACAATCTAACCTTGGTTTTTAGTTAAAAAAATATTAATTTTTTCTAAAAAAATCTAAGAAACAATGTTGGATTGTTGAACCCTAAGGGTTAGTGAATCTTAACTACATTTAATAGGGGTTAACAATTGTGATTGAATTGGGTGAGTATTTGATCGCACCTAAGGGTCAACACGTGTCCCTATTAATCCTTATTAACTATGGTTAAGATTCACTAACCAACAATCTAACCTTGGTTTTTAGTAAATAATAATAATTTTTTAAACTCTGGTTAAGAACTTTTAACCCTTAGGGTTAAATTTATTTTATTATTAAAAAATAACTTTAAGTTTAATATAGAACTTAAGGAAAGGATTTTGAAAAAATTGTAAAAACTTTTAACAAGATTTGTATAGTTTTTGGCAAAAGTATTTAGGTTTAACTGAATATAAATGAACAATTAATAATAATTAAACATGTTCAAAACTTATTTAATAAAAATAAAACCACTTAAAAATTATCTTAAGTGAAATATTTATTGTGAAATAATTCAAATATATAATACTCTAGGAGGGTCGATAAAGATGGATATTCAAGTTATAAAGGATATGTGTCAATTTTCATGCATGCGAAAATTGCAATTTCGATATTCTTGGGTAAATATCATAATCGTCACAAAATGTAGGAATTGACACGGTTACAATTTCCACATGATTTGGATATGTATTAGATGCATCTAAACACCAGAATTAAAGATCCTTATCATTAAATTCCAATCCCCACCCCTGCAATCCAAAGGTTGCCTTAGGGATTAGCTCACGATTATATATAATTGGACTGTTTTCCTTAGTTTAACAAAACGAAAATAAAAAAGCTCTACGTGGTAGACCATTGCAATGGTCATCACAAATGCTCTAATAGTGGACTGTTTATTTTTAATTCATCTTATTTTTCCAGTATTTTAGAACTGAAATATTATATGTTGTATAGCTCCTGGTTTAGACGACAATAATATTATTAAACAAATTGAGTTCTGTGGCGTGACCCATGGACAAAAATCATTCCGGTAAGGATAATGCTATCTATAAAATTGATTGATTGTGTCTCATTCTTTGACTAGCTCCTGGTTTAGACGACAAGGAAAATGCTTCCTACATCTCAAGTAATACGAATGCACCACCAAATCATCAAACCAGATACAAAAATATATAGCCAGGCTCATGTTCTTGTGTATCAAAGCTTAACCAAAGAGAACATGTATTATATTTTCCCATTAGTCTATCAATAGTCATGTATTAGATTAAATGGGACTTTAGCAATTTTTTAACTTCACGTACATTCTGTTTGGTTTTTCACTTGTTCTTTCCCTTATGGCACCTTAGTGGCTACCTTAGATCTGGCTATGTGCGAGTTTAGTGTGTGTTAGTTACATGATAACATTTCCACTAAAAAAAAAAAACTTGTTCTTTCCCTCAACTTACACGACCCATCAATTACTAGATATATCATTGGTCTTATTTAATGTAGTCAAACTATCTTAATAGTTTCTTTTATTCCATACCTATGGAGCCACTCCAAATTTTGTCGTAATGTATTCATTTATGATTTTATCTTTTTCAATCCACCTCCCTCATTATAATCTTTATTACTCCTTTTTTTAAAGTCTCCTAATGGGGGAGGATGTTTGGCATGGACCCCTATTGGTTTTATCAAATAAAACAGGGATACATCAAAATATGAAGAGAAACATAAAACTTATCCCTCAAACTAGCGAAATAAAAATAATGATAAAATCGAACTTAACTATCAAAAACCTTGCTAATGTTACAATTATATCAGGAAACCCTTGTATTAGCAACACTGGCCTTATTACTCATTATCTTGTGTAAACTTTTATGGATTAAAACAAAACCATGTTCTAGGAATAGGATCGTCTCATCTACCATCCATTACAAATAACCAAATAAAACATAAATACATACTTATAATCACTTTCATCCAACTTTTCGGCTGCATATTCTTTATTTTGTGTATTTGATTTTCAAGAAAAGATGATCTTTAACACTCCATTAGAATCAATCGACGGAGATCCTAGTAAGGGATTTGCATTTTTCATCTAGTGAGAATTGGAACCTAGTCTTATATGTGTATATTTATAAACTTATTAGATTAAGAACTTTTTTAGGGTAATAATTATACTTTTCTTATTGGCTCCATCTTATGCTGCTAGGGTTTCCGTTATCCCATGTACCTTATAAATCACCATTGATAATGTATTTTTTGACCGAGAGGCTAGCAACTGAATTTTAACAAAACTAATTAATTAAAACATATTGATTTTTACAAGACCACCATAGTAAAAACTTACATTGTCTCACTTTGCCTGCAATGATATCTAACTTTTATTTTGAAAACTTCTAATTTCAAAATGATATTCAGTTGCGAAACTTTGAAAGATGTTGTGGCCTTATGGGTGGCCAGCTAAAAAAAAATGGAAGAAGAGTCTAACTCTTGTATTAAATAGAAGACTGCTTACAATTACATAAAAAATCTTAAATAGAAGACTAAACCCTATGATCAATCTTAGCCATCTAAATCATAAGGATTGACAGTTCAAGATTAATTTAGAAAGCCCAAAAGAAAAATTACAAAATAGCAAGAATCAAAATTATGAATATGCCTAAAAAATTGCACACAATTATCAAAATGGCCCCAAAACAAAATTCTAAGTGTCACAGAACCACTATTTTTGTTTTACAATTCCCAAAGTGGGTATTTTATGAATTGCAAAATAATAGTGTAATAAATATAAATGCCCTTCTTTTATTGCAATTCCCAAAAGAATCAATCTATAGATAATCCTGAATCCGAACCATTTAATTCAAATAATTAAGGGTCAAAATTAGATTGTGCTTGGCTTATTTGGTTATTTTCTAAAAGGAAGAGAAAGAAAGTAATGGTTAACAGTCTCTCCAATCAGAAAGAGAGTGCGTCTTGAAAGAAAGTAAGGCTAGCATTATTCATGACAGGCAAATTTATAAAAGGAAAAGAAAGATATCTAACTTTCTTATGAATTCTTGAGTAACTTCTCTATAACTTCTCATGATTTATATATAATAAGATATTCTACCTAAATACATATTTTTTTTTTTATATTTGCATTATCAAAATACCCTCTGCACTAAAATTTTAGTGCACTCTGGTTATCTCTTCAATTGGAACTCTTGTTAACCATATAATTATAGTAAGTTGGTGTTTCGATTAGACTCATATTCCCCAAACACTATTATTTGTAAAAGTGATTAAAAGGGTTGAGGCCTTAGATGATTCAATCGGTGATTCCCTCTTGGGGTTCTCATTGTATATATAGAGTATCAATTAGAAGGTATACACGGTTGTAGATTACAAGGGAGAGGGAATTTTTGAATTTCAAAAATTATTCGTATCAAACCACATGGGAAGGTTTCTCATTTGTATCCAGCAGCTTTGGAAACCTTCCTTGTTTTGCTTCATTCAAATCCAGCAGCTTTGGAAACCTTTCTTGAGTTGCTCTCATCATATGGAGAGCAATCTCACACGAATCAATGGAGCCATATCTTCCATGCTTTTCTCTTTCTATGGAAACTTCTTGATTGTCTCTAGTAGAGTGAATATCCTCTTTGTCAACCAAATCATGGTTGATTGATGATGTGGCAAGGTGAGATGAGGGATTCGGTTGGGCATCCTTATTATCCCCCCGCAAGTTGAAGGTAGTGATGTTGTGAAGATTTAACTTGAAGGAGAAAAATTGGAATAAGTGTCGTGGGAGACTCTTAGTAAAAATATCTGCAATTTGAAATTCATTTGGAACAAACGAGATCTGAAGTTGCCCGATGGTGACCTTTTCCCGGATTAAAATGATAATCGAGTTCAATATGCTTGGAGCGGGCATGGAAAACCGGATTGGAGCTCACATGAATGGCACTCCGATTATCACAGTAGATAATGGGACAATCTGGAAGACCAACACGTAGGTCACATAGTAAGTAGGATACCCAAGTTATCTCAGCAGCAGTATGAGCAAGGGCCCTGTATTCTGATTCAGCACTGGAGCGAGATACCGTGGCTTGTTTCTTGGCACTCCAAGAAATGAGATTTTGACCAAAGAACAAAGCAAAGCTGGAGGTAGAACGATGAGTATCAGGGCAACCAACCCAGTCAGCATCGGAATAACCCGTGAGAGTAACTAGAGAATCAGAGTAGATCTGAAGACCATTATATAGTGTACCTTTAATATAGCGTAGAATACGCTTCACCGCCTTAAAGTGTTCCACCGTGGGGGGATGCATAAATTGGCACATAGAGTTGACACTATAAGAGAGGTCTGATCTTGCCAACGTGATATATTGTAAAGCACCAACAATACTGTGATACTGAGTGGCATCCAAGAAAGGAGTGCCGAGTTTAGTGAGTTTGTGACCAACTACCATGGGAGTAGAAATAGGTTTGGTTTCATCCATATGCACACAGCTAAGTAAATCAAGAGCATACTTGGATTGCAATAAAAACAAGCCCATGGGTGTGGGCACAACTTCAATGCCCTAAAAAAAAGGCAAGGGTCCCAAATCCTTCATTGAGAACTCACGGCTTAGATGATCAATAAAATGGGAGAGCATAACTGAGTTACTTCTGGTGAGGATAATATCATCAATGTAGACAAGGAGGATCATAGTGCCAAGCTCACTGTGTTTATAAAACATGGAAGGGTCGGCATGACTATGGCAAAAACCATGCTTAAGAAGGAAGATCCTGAATCACTCGAACCAAGCTCACGGAGCTTGTTTAAGACCATATAGAGCTTTTTGTAGATGACAAACATGATGAGGTAGGGTGGGATCCTCATAGCCAGGAGGTTGATCCATGTAGACAGACATGCAAGTTTCCATGTAAAAACGCATTTTTGACGTCCAATTGTTGTAACTCCCAACGATTTATAGTGGTCAAGGCAAGGACGAGACAAATAGTGGCAGGCTTAACAACAGGGCTAAAAGTCTCATCATAGTCCAGCCCAGGTAACTGCGAATACCCTTTGGCCACAAGACGGGCCTTGTGTCGTTTGATAGAGCCATCGGATTTGAGTTTAGTTTTGAAAATCCAGTGGCAACCCACGACTTCATATTAGGAGCACGAGAAACAAGGGTCCATGTTTTATTCTGATAGAGGGCATGCATCTCATCATCCATGGCAGCGACCCAATGAGGATGGCGAGCTGCAGACTTGTACCCACAGGGGTCCTTCATGGAGAGAAGCGCATGAAAGAACGCGATGGATTTGGGGGATGAGTTCGGACAAGTCGGTGGAGGATGATGGGTAGCTCGGCGACTCTTTGACTGAGTGACCATAGGGTGCATTGTTGTTGGAGGTGGTGCAATAGGTCAGTCAATGACTATATGTCCACCAGGAATAAGAGCTGCATTTTCGACAAGGGAAGTCGCTTCTGATGATGATGGGAGACTCGCATGGGAGAGGCGGTCAGCGTTGCAATGAGGAGGCATTGAGGAAGGGAGATCCACACCCTTGAGTGAGGAATGACCAAAGGTGTCGAGTGGAGCTGTAGGTGCAAGGGTGTTGGCCATTGGGGGCATGGCAGCAATAGCATGGATTGGAGGATCCACATTCCGCTCTAGACGAAAGGGGTTGGAGTCAGGCACAGGGCCACACGCAACCTCCTGCGTGGTGGTCAATCGAGGGCTACGAGCCATCAAGCTCACCAATAATACCCAATTCTTCAATGCCAAGTGGAGTAGAGGAAGACCAGATAGGGTCGAGAGTTCCTCACTGACCAGTGTCGGGAGGTACCCATGGTTGGAGGAGAGATCAAGGCAACGGAAGCCATTATGCATGGTACTGTACCCTATAAAACCATTCAAACCCTTGGAGTCTACTTTGGGTGAATAATCCTGTAAAGAGGGAAAGCTAAGCCGCCAAAGTTCGAACATGGAATCGTTGGGTGCTCCCGAAGAGAATAGTATGGGGATTGCATGTGAAGGACAGATAGGAGCCGAATTGATGATGAACAACCGCGATAGCGAACGCTTCAACCCCAGATGAATAGGGGCATGACCTGTGAAAGATGAGTGTGAGTCTCATTTCAGTGATACTACGACTTTGCGTTCAGCTCAACCTTCTGAGCTTGATGTATGTACAATAGCCTTTGTTTAAATAATGCCCCATTGGATAAAGTGATTAGAAAAACCGAACTTTCAAATTCTTGTCTGCCATCACTTTTAGTAGTTTGGATTTTACAATCAAACTAATTTTCCCACTGTTTTGGAAAGTGAATAAAAGTGGCAAAACAAATCTGATTTCTTTTTCATGGGAAAGAACCATTAGAACCTGCTATGTCATCAACAAAATGCAATAGCAAAACCAGATGGGGAGATCATAGGTGATTAAATTGGAGAGATGTAGGCATGATAGCGCTGCTCAATCAAGATGGTAACGAAGAGTCAGCCTCCTACTCCTTGTCCCCAACACTTTTCGCACCGTTCCCTTCTCCTGTATGACAAATCCAAATGGAGAAAAAAATGAAGACACAATTGTTATCATGAGTAACTTTGACTTACAAGATAGATTTTTCTGATATGGGGAACAAGAAGGGTGGTTTTTTGATTTGAAAATAACCCTAGGAGTAGAGCGTGCTACGATCCTATGTGGAATTGAATAGTGAGACATTGCTTACAAGAACACGATCAGGACCATGGTAGGAATAATATTATCAGGTTACCTCATCATTGGTCCCTATGAGTTGTGGCTCCATTATCAGGATACCATCGTATCTTGTGCATCGCA